>PYAF01002406.1:393662-430979 GCA_007407185.1 Glycine tomentella
CTTGAGACAAAACAACAATAGCTTTTAAACTCCACTAAAGGTGAACAATTCCTATTTCTCAGGGAATATAGCTAAAGAGGGGGAAAAATTGGATATTAATTGTATTATATGTAGATGTAGCTCATGTGATTAAGCAACTGGATTTTGAGATTTTGTAGTTCTTTCTTTTGTTTTTCTCCCAATCAAATTGGAAAAAAAAATATCAGGAATTATATTATATAATTGAAATTTGAGAAATTCCACAAACGGTAAAAACGGGCTTAGTGGGCCAAATTTGACAGCTCTGTCATCTGACCTTGTGTGTATGTGAGGGGGGCAATGCATGAATTTGTGAGTCAGGCCAGCACATGAATATCATGCAATGTATTTTGTGAGAGAGGCCAGATTTATTGTCATTAGGGCTAAGGCGATGAATGATTTAATTATCAACACAACTTTTTGAAGGTTTGAAATTTTGGGGGACACAAGTTTGAACCTTCAGTACTTGATTACTTTCCATCCATGTAGCCACATCCACACTTTCTTTTTTTTGATGAATTTTTTTGAATAATAATTGAAGTACAAAAGCAAGTGAAGGGAAGCTTCTTGTGTCTCACAGCAGTTGCAGTATAGGTGTGCTAAACTATGACTTGTTACTTTCTCTTTTTATGATATGTGCTTTGTTTAAAAATCTTGTACAGGATCCAAGGATTTTGTTTAAGAGTCCGATCCAGATTGTTAAGTGAAATAAATCAAAGCGAAATTCTTGTTTAAACAATTTCAAAACTCGGCTACTATTTAAGAAAATGATTTTATAAACATCACATTAACACACAAACACAAATTATTGATCAGTAGACACTTTAAACACTTTATCGTAATTATATTTTTTTTTCCTTTTCTACACACACACAAACATGGTCATAAACACACACAGATATATATATATATATATATATATATATATATATATATATATTCTTTCCTTCATTGAGTATTGAATAGTACACACAACACATCAATTTCCATATTTATGTTTTTCTTATTTTTTCCTCACACCTTATCATATATATATATATATGATAATTAATATGTTGTGTGTAAATACTATTCAATATTTAGTGAGAGAAAAAAAACTAAGAATATATATACATATATACTTATTATATTTCATCTCTCTTAATAAGTACTAAATAGTCATTATATTTATAATTTATTTTTAATAATGATATATAAATATTATTTTATTTTAAATATTTGTATCTTTTTGTCATACCATAAATCCGATCCTATGTATTTTATCATTTTCTCTTTCTAAGTATTGAATAACATATTGAGTATACATTAAATATTTTTCATTTTTTCCTCTCCTACACTCACAAAAACATCCCATTAACAACTTATCATATTTATCTATTTTTTCTCTTTCACTACATGTTGAACAGTGTTTGCAAACGATCATATCTATATTTTTCTTCTCTCTTAATAGAATATTCTTTTGGATATATTGGAATTTTTGCCCAATTAATGTCCGATAGCTATTCAAAGATCTGGTCCTAATGTAGTCCATTTTTGTGAAAATCAACAAATCCTACTCCCCAATTCTAAGCAAAGACCGAATATGCGACTTCTTTTCCTTCTATGATGATAAATGACATCCCTTCTCGGGTCATAAAACCGCAAGCCTCCTCCACAAGGATCAAGAACCCTTCAGTGATGAAGAGGCCTTTAGTTAAGAAAAAGATTCAAATTCAATATCAACTAGAGATACTGCAAGATAGAAAATATAAGTATTTTTTTTTACTTTAATTTAACTTTTAAGATTAAATTATTCTCAAATCAAATTCACATTATAAGGTAATTTCTGTACCCCAAGTCAAACATAGCCCAAAAATTCCACATGCATAATTCAGAAAAATAATATTTCGCACTGGATTAACAAGATTAAATAAATCCATAATTATTATATACAAATTAAGTCTCTAAAAATTCTAGTGCAATCAAATAAATAAATAATATTTATCTTGGTGTCTAATTAATACATGATAACAAAGATAATAACCTTGCGTGTATATTTAAAATAAGACGAATCTCCCACGTAAATCAGACTCGATGCATGTTATGAACCACTAGTTTCTTGAAGAAGAAAAAAATCTTGCATGTGTGGCAAGGAAAGAACCAAAAATACAAAATGTGCCTGATTAAATCTTATAATCTATGCATACACCTCTTAATATTGTATACACAGTTATATAACACCGTTTGGCCTAGGGGTGGGTATTGAGACGGAGCGCTGAGATATAATCAACAGTGGCCTGATATTCATAAGCTCCAGAAAGAAATATCTACTTATTTAAAAAATTGTGATCGCAATTTTGTTCTTACATTTCATATGAAAACCGTTTAGTTGATACATTCTTCATCGGTTCTAACGAGCCGATGTAGCATGTTAGCTATTATCAATTGTTTTTCTAAATCAATTCCTTAAGAACCGATGCTGTTAATGATGCAAAAGGATATTTTATAGTAGTGGTTTCACGTGATAACAGGTCATTTCTAGAGAAAAAATTAATGGAGATGTTTGCATGGAACGTAGAAGTAGAAGTAGATCACATATAATTAAGGATTGTTACATCTGTCACCAAATCAAAACAACAAAAACATGTTTACAAAAATAAATACATTTTTCTCATCCCAAATCAGAATAAATGTCAGATTGAAGACTGTTTTGCTCCACCATTCAAATCCCTTGGGTTCAAGAACAGCAAACACGTACTCTTGCCCCAAGTAGCAAACAAAAACAAATTAAATCAAATCCAATATATTCCCCTATGAAAACTACCCACATTAACAATGTTCCATTAGCTAACCCCATTGTTTCTGACTTATTAGTTTAATTCCTAATTACAAGACACCTCTACACCCACACATTCAACCACTATAAAATCACAAATTAACACACACACACACACACACACACACACACACACACACACACATATATATATATATATATATAGGTTGCATCACTCCATATATCTACCCTTCCTTTTCATTTTGAGAAGAGAATTTGCCCACATGTATGTCTAAAGCTTTTGCTGTTGTGATCAAAGGTGCCGCTCTCTTGTGACTCAACGTCGTTGTTAGATTCTTCATCCTCACTCACCAAAGAAAAATACTCCACCTTCTTCTCCCCATAGAGTTTGAACAAAACCAAGTAGAAAGAAACGGCAAAAACGGTGACAACAATGATTAACCAGCTGAATTCGATGTTGACAAGTGAAATAGCGCGGTGGAGTGCCTCGTGAGAAGAGCATCTAACAACCACGTGACCATCCTCGTCGTTCATGTAGCAACCTTTGGGTATGAGTGAAGGTGTCCAAAGCATGAAGCCCATCACAATAAGCCACAAACCCTGGAAGAATATGCTGACGGAGCGAACAAAGTTGACCAAGAAGCTATGGGGGAACCCAATTCCAATGAGGGAGGTGGAGAGTGAAACCAAGACCAAAATCTGTAACAAAAGATGGTATTGGCCTTCTGGGCCCATGTGGTCCGCGGAATGAAGATGGAAGAGAAGCAGTTGTTGGGCAAAGGCTATGGCCCCAAGCAACTGGGTTAGTTCGAATTGGGCCTGGACTCGGGCCCGGTCCAAGATGATGGCAGATGCTGCGTAGAGGAAGAAGGTGATGGAGACTGAAGAGTGCTCGAAGTTGTGGAGATGGTTGGAGGGAATGGTTCCATCTGGGTCAAGAGGTTGGTGCCGCTCAGGGCCTATGAAGAGTTCCATGGCTACGGAGGCTGTGGAGCCAGCCATGATGAGCACAAGCTCTATGTATCTGAACTTGGCACTTGGGAACCATGATGGACCCTTGTATGACTTGGGATTAAGGGCGTGGAGCTTGATGTGGTTGAAGAGATGCCACAAACCTATCAACAAGAAACCAAAACCTGGAGCTACATGTCCCACTAGAGTGCCCATATGATTATCAACTATGTATGTATGTATGATCTTAATGAGAAGTGTGCTTTCTGCGCACAAATATTTGGGAGGGAAAGTATGTTGGTGTTTATGAGGCAGAAAGAGAAAGGACGAGAGAGATATAAGTCTGGTCTTATGGTTGTGAAGGAGATTTAAGAGTGAAGGAAAATAGAAGGAAAGAGGGATCACACATTCGAATTCCTTCCACTAATATAATATTTTTAGAAAAACTATTGGTCCATACAAAACAAAAGAGAAAAAAAAAAAGAGGACTGTTTTTAAGAGGAGCATGGTCTGCAGGTGTAGTGAGAGAACTGAGGAGTTGGCTTCGCTTTAAAGTCCAACTTTGGTGGATTCACCTTCACTTGTAAGCTTAGCTTTTATGTAAGAACATTACAGTGTTTCAGTCTGAGTTCAAATTTCTTAAATAAATTAAGTTTTTGTAAATAAAAAATATGATTAAAAAAATTATACTAAAATAATCAGTTAGATTTTACAACAAAACTTAGTCATAAGAAAAGTACGGTATATAAATATGTCCGCATTTATTAGATGGTAAAAAAAGAAAAAACTTGTGTTCAAATTAGTGTCTGTGATGAATGAGAATTGAGAGATGAGGTGGTGCTACTGCTACCTTTCTGTAACACGGCACACCATGAATTCTTTGTGATTTTTAATGCGTTTAATTCTTGGTAAACGCATAACATGAGATAAATAAGTAATTAAATAAAGAGGTTTGACAATTTGTCATGCTTCCTCTATTAAAAAGGCAACTTTCCCTTTCAAAACAGGCTAAGTTCAGTTTATTTCAATCTTCGTAGAAATCATTTTTCACCATATTCTGTTTGACTAACAAAATCAATTTTTAAGATCCAAAAATTCATTAAATTTGTTGTTACTTGTAGTGTTTGATATGTTGGAAAATCGAGGGGGTAAATATTAGGAGATTTATACTTTAGTAACTATATAAGTCAATTAGATACCAAACCTTCATCCAACACTTTAAGGTTCAAGTTTATGAGTCTTTTCCTTACTTATATAGTGTTCAACTTGTCTATTTTCATTCGATGTAAGATTTTAACTCATACTTATACTCCAACAGACTTCACTATTTGCATTGTATATTTATTAATATTAACCTATTTAAATACAAATTATAAGTGTTTTTAAGAGTTTTTTCGTTGAAAATATATAATTTTTTTAATAGAGGAGATCTTAAAAACAATTATAGTCTTGTATGTAAACAGCCTCACCATTACATTTGTTGTTATTTGTAGTGTTTCGCCTATTTAACTCTATTGATGAAATCGTAAAAGCAAAATGATTTTTTATAAATTTATGAACTCGAAATTGAAAACAATGTTTGTGGTGACATGGTGGAGTTTGTTATTATCTTTAAGTAGTTTTTTCCTTAATTTATGATCTGTCATTGTAAATAAGCCAGGTAAGTATGATCAATAGCTGTTTAATATTCTTTATTTTGCCTCCTAACTAGATTGTGGCGTGGGAGGGGAACCCGCTACCCTGTACAATTGTTTTCTCTTTTCATTCACGTTGTATGTAGTATGTACCTCTGTCTTACGCTAATTAAGATAGCATTTCTTCTGCATTGTGTTCTTAATTAGCTTTTAAAAATATCTTTTTGGATTATCCAAGAAAAAAAATTTAAAAAGATTGTGACATATATATAGTTAAGAAGAAAGAAAATCTGAATAGAACCATCTGGCTGCTCATTTTTTTTTTCGTATTTGTTTGGATTTTTTAAGACACTTGTACTTGACAATTTGAAACTGCGAAGAAAATTCGAGCTGTTGGTGCTTTTCCTTTACTGTCCAGTGGCCGTGGGAGCCTTTGTTTAGAAGATTTTTGGGGGCTATAGAAATGATGCACATGTGTGCAAGTGAGTACACGCATGCAGCAGCTAACAAAAGCAATTATTTAAAGTCTATGGTTTTTTTCAGTTAATTTTGGTTCTGGTTTTTGCCAACTGATTTTTTGACACGAGAATGCAATTGTCGTACACACACACTCAGATATATATATATATATGGGTATCATTTTCAAAAGGGAGGAAGGGGTTGCAAATCCAAAATCTCTACAAATAAGCAAGTATTTTTTGGAGGGGAAACTTGCAAGCATGTTGTTTGTACTCCTCGTGTTCTCATCATCTCTTCAAGTGGTTGGGAATCAAATAGGATAGTATTTTAGTGGGGTGTGCAGCAGTTCCCGTAACATTGGATGCAATCATTTTGCGTACGCATGTGTTCTATTTCTTTCTGTAATTTCCTTAATTAATGCAAAGTGGAATGTTGTTGGTGTGGTGTGGGGATATATGGTGAAAAGGAAATAGGATGCGTGAGCTTCATAAGTCCGTCAAATTAAGTGGGGACATGAATGCTCACATGTAGGAGTTAAGAGGGTTTCGGTTTTGCTTTCGAGATGGGCATATATATGCTTTATTCTTTTTGAGCGACGTATATATAATATGACCGTGCATTAAGGAAGTCGATGAGGATTTTTCATAAGACAGCTTTACTCATACAGACAAATTTCTTTATGTCTCTTGGCTTGATGATAGTTTTACTTATGGCTTTATTTAATGCTAGGGAAGATTCTTTGGCCAGCTAATTATGCCAAACATTTCTTGAAGCATCACATATTAGATAAAAATGAACAAGTGGGAGTAATATAAATGGTAAAGACTTGAACCTTTGTTACTTAGGGTGTTTGGTTAGATCCTCCTCCAACTTAATTTTATTATTTCTCGATCCTATGGATCTTGATATTTTTGCTTAGAAAAATATTCGTCGACACCCTCTTAGTATCAATATCTTGAGAGAGATACAAAGAAAGAAAAAATAAATGATTAATTTGATTAATGATATAATATAATAGGAAGAGAGAAATAAATGAATGAAATGTTAATAGAATGTTTAAAATTTATGAATATCCAAATATAAGTTACTTGCTTAATATCAAAAACAAAAATTTATATATTTATTTGATTGTAGGTTTTTTTAGTATTTTTTTAAAGATTATTATTTCGATATAATTTTAAAATAAATTACATCAATATAAATGATGTATTATTCAATTATATAAAGTCAAATGACATATATTGACACATTAAACAATTTATTTTAAATATTGTATTTCTGCAATTAAAGTCTAAAGACTTTTTTAACAAATTTAATATTTTGTTTTTATTTTAATTTTTAATTTAATGTTTTATTAAAATACCATTTAATCCTTACTTTTTCTAACTCAATCCCTAATTCAATGTCTTCTAGTTTATCTTTGTAGGTTATTTTTCATAACAATCAAAGAAAATTTGATTGTTGAAGTAATTAAATAATCACACGTGTGTGTATCATTACCATAGAGAAATAGAATGCGAAACTAGTGAGAAGTTACATTGACTTTCTTGGTCTGTGCAGAGTAAAAAACTTACCACCAACATTGGCATGAGCATGAGGTGGATTACTGACACAAATAACACTGTAAAGAGTGGTTTAGCATCCAGAACTCGAATTCGGGTGAGACCCAAGGACTGCTTCTTCTTCCGCTGCTACTTGCACTTGCTGAGAGGCTTTTTGTCTCCATCGAGATGTGAGGGAAGTTTTCGATTTTCTTAGGTTGTTAGGGAGAACCACGACAAAGAACAAGTAAAATTAATAACTAATATTTCTTTGCGAAGATTAGTTGGACAATAAAAGGAAAAGATGAGGAAGTTGAAGGTTGAACGTTAATAAAAATTAACAACTAATATTTATTAATTAAAAAAGATAAAAGACTTTGCAAATCACATTGTAACTGTCATCACCAAATTTGAACAACAGCTAACACTCTTGCCCCAACTAGCAAACAGAATCAAATTTAAATCAAATCAAATAATTCCCTTACAAAACTACCCACATGCACAACATTCCTTTAGCCAACCACATTGTTGGTGACTAAATTAATTAATTTAACTCCTAATTAAAAGACACCTGTACACACCCAACCACTAATCACAAATTAACATGCACATACTTTCATCACACACTCTCTCCATATATATCTATCTACCTTTCCATGTCATTTTGAGAAAAGATTTTGCCCACGTGAATGAAGCTTTTGCTGTTGTGATCAAAGGCACCGCTATTTTGTGACTCAACGTCGTCGTTTGACTCTTCATCCTCATTCCCCAACGAAAAATACTCCACCTTCTTCTCCCCATAAACTTTTACCAAAACCAAGTACAAAGAAACCGCAAAAACGGTGACAACAATGATTAACCAGCTGAATTCGATGTTGACAAGTGAAATAGCGCGGTGGAGTGCCTCGTGAGAAGAGCATCTAACAACCATGTGACCATCCTCGTCGTTCATGTAGCAACCTTTGGGTATGAGTGAAGGTGTCCAAAGCATGAAGCCCATCACAATAAGCCACAAACCCTGGAAGAAAATGCTGACGGATCGAACAAAGTTGACCAAGAAGCTATGGGGGAGCCCAATTCCAACGAGGGAGGTGGAGAGTGAAACCAATACCAAAATCTGTAACAAAAGATGGTATTGGCCTTCTGGGCCCATGTGGTCCGCGGAATGAAGATGGAAGAGAAGCAGTTGTTGGGCAAAGGCTATGGCCCCAAGCAACTGGGTTAGTTCGAATTGGGCCTGGACTCGGGCCCGGTCCAAGATGATGGCAGATGCTGCGTAGAGGAAGAAGGTGATGGAGATTGAAGAGTGCTCGAAGTTGTGGAGATGGTTGGAGGGAATGGTTCCATCTGGGTCAAGAGGTTGGTGCCGCTCAGGGCCTATGAAGAGTTCCATGGCTACAGAGGCTGTGGAGCCAGCAATGATGAGCACAAGCTCTATGTATCTGAACTTGGCACTTGGGAACCATGATGGACCCTTGTATGACTTGGGATTAAGGGCGTGGAGCTTGATGTGGTTGAAGAGATGCCACAAACCTATCAACAAGAAACCAAAACCTGGAGCTACATGTCCCACTAGAGTGCCCATATGATTATCAACTATGTCTTGATGAGAAGTGTGTTTTTTTTTGCACAAATATTTGGGAGGGAAAATATGTTTGTGTTGTGATGAGGCAGATATTGAGAAAGGAAGAGAGTGTGGTTTTTAAGAGAGGAAGTAGATGATGTTGTGTGAGGGGGGTGGGCTTAATGCCTTAATTTAATGTACAACTTTGGTGGCTTCGCTTCTCGAATGGAGTACGCTCTTACATCAATATTCACAAGTCTGACCATATGAACCTTGATGGATGAGGTGGCGCTGTCTTTCTACACAGTACACTTCACGAATTGCTTGTGCTTTCTTGATGCGTTTAATAATTGGTAAACGAATAAAATATGAGATAAACAAGTAATAATTAATTAAATAAAAAGAGCTTTTGACAATTTGTCATTCTCCCTCATGTTTTTAAGAAGGCAGACACTTGCTTTTCCTTTTCAAAATTGGCTTTGGTTTGGTATATGGAAATTGCTGTAAGTCATTGCTTGCGAATTGCGATGCTTTGACGACAAGTCTGTTTAAAATAATATTATTAATTAAAAACTACTATTATTTAAAGGCTATTATCTTTCTTGCTAACCTTTCTTGTTCATTTAATTAGTATTTTAATTCAGTATTTATTTATACACGTAATACTAGTTATTTTGTGTTACTTTACTCTGATCAACTCATGTAACATGTGTGGCAAAGTATTAAAATTCTCTCTATTTTATTTATTCATTACTAACAAAGTGGTATGCTGTAAAAGAAAACACCGTGGTATATCCGTTCACATCAGCGCTGTAATTTCGTTGCATTACATATGTGTGCTAATTGATGTGATCATTAAATTTGTTGTTACGTGTTGTGTTTCACCTAGCTATATAACACTTTACCGAAATCATACAAACAAATTGATTCCTTTTAGAGTTGTCAAAACGGGCCAACCTGGTCCATACCATGGGTTGGCTAAAAAGTGAATCAAGTTGGATTGGCTCATTTCAGTGATGGGTTAGTTTTTTGCCAACCCGGCTCAACCCACCTCAAGTTGGTGGATTATATAGGTTGGTCCGTGAGTTGGCTCGTAGGTTGGCTAATTTTAAATTTAAAAAATTAAAAAATCATAAAATAAGTGTAGAAAAATGTAAATTAAACCAATTTAAGTAAATTTAAATATTACAAATTACATCAAACTTAAATTATCTAGGAAAAATATTAGAATCATTGTTTGACAAATCAATTTCATCTTCATTTTTTCTATTATTTTTTTTTGTGTAATCCACGAGCCAACCCGGCTCACCCGGGTTCAACCCAGGTGGGTTGCGGGTTAAGTGAGCCGGGCTCAATTAACTCGGGATCTTGGTGAGTCAATTTTTTAACAACCCAACCCACCGATTTGAGCGAGCCAAAACAGGTTGACCCCCGTTTCGACAGGTTTAATTCCTTTTTATAATTTTATGAACCCAAAGTGAAAGCATTTTTTATGGTGGTGATGGTGTTTTTTTTTCCTTTCTTTCCTTAATTTATGCTCTGCAAGAAAGCCACGTAGGTACCTCTTTTAATTACTATCGTAGCTCGTGTGACTAGTACATGTTTAATATTCTAACACATATCATGTTGATCTTGATACTATGTATGTCATTAATTAAAAGATTGTGGCGTAGTTGACGAAGAAAGAAAAACTGAATCGTACACGCTGGCTGCTCAGGGAAACTTGAAAGGAAGACTACTAAAATGTACACGTCATACGCAGTTTTTTTCTTCTTGTGATTTGTTTGGATTTTTTCACGAAACTGCGAGATGCTAGCTGATTTCCGAAGGAGTGTGTACTTAACAATTTGAAACTGCGAAGAAAATTCGAGGTGTTGGTACTTTTGGTTTCCTTTATATTTCTTCTTTCTTGAAATTTAGTCTTTTCATTCGAAGGTTACTTTTGTTATATTCTCATTATTCTGACTTTTTGTTTGGTTGTGTATTTGCTTAATTTTCTTATTATTATATGCAATTCGAATTCCTACGTTGAAAACACACAAATATATGTAGAATGATTTATAGAATTCATCAGCGATGTAATATATAACATCACTCATGACCTATGCACTACATTGTTATCTAAATCTCGGAAGTCAAATGTCAATCCTTTTTTTTATTATCTTACTCCTTGATCGTGAGGTAGATAGCCTTAGAGTTTAATTAAGAGAGTTAACAAACTGTGAGAGAAACTGAGAAATTAGAATGTGATGAATCTAAGTGTGTATCTGATTTTTCGTTGGATAATCATGTTAAAATATCAGTTATTTTTAAGTAATTTTTTACATATTTAGTTTCATGGTGAGAAATTAATTCTGAGTTAGGAATCTATTATTACAAGTAACTTTAGATAATTTTGTGTGTTGAATTAAAAAATTTATACTGTATTTTAATATTATTTTGTTTTTATAAAAAATTCAAATATAAATTACATAATTTCAAAATCAATTTTAACTAAAATTAAAATCAATTTTACAAAATAAATTTAATTAAAAATGAATTTTATTAATGTTCATCCAAAAATGATAAGTTACTCTATTAGAATAAAAGTTTAGTTGATTAATTTATAAATTAGTTTGATTAAAATAAACTTGTTTAGTATATGAGGTTATTTTAAATATCGCAATGACTTTTTAAAAGATTATAATATGCTTGATAAATAAATCATTAGTATTATTATTTAAATGTATTTGGTTATTTAAGTTAGAATCTATACCAACCAATTAAAAACTCAAGACAGAGTATTTGGTTGAAAGAAAAAAAAATGTTTTTAAAATAACGTGTATTAGTAATTAACATTTATACATGTTATTAGTAAAAAAAAAACATTTATACATGCTAAAGCACATAAAACCACAGCACCAAAAAAAGTAACATTAGCACAAAAACAAAAGCATATACTATCAAATGCAGTTATGTGCAATTTTATATATATCATTATCTACAAATTATTGAATAATTTGAAATTTTAATTTTAAGGTATAATTAGACATTTGGTCCCTATAATTACAAAAACTTTTTATTAGACCCTATATTTAAAACATAACATTTTTAATCCTTTTATTTTCCATCGTAGGAACTAAAAAAGATTTAAAAAATTGGATGTATAAGGATTAAAAGAAAAGCTTTTTAAGTATAGAGACTAATATAAAAAAATTGTAATTATAAGAATAATTCAACCTAATTTTAATAAAGCAAAAATAAATATGTGGACCAGATTAACAGAATGACCAATGGTTCAATGGACCAAAAAGAAAAAAAGAAGTCAATGAACCATTGAACTACATCCGAGTCACGTTTAAGGCACCACCTTCAATGATTCATGCTATAATATTATTCAATGAATTCATTTTATCCAAGAAATGTATCCGTGCGCTGCTTCAGTACTACAGTTTTAATTTATAAATAATGGATGGCAGAACCAAACCAAATGCGAGAAAAATGAAGCCAACAAATCAAGTGCTAAAGCTATCTCAGCTCCCTTCCTTTTCAAGAGAAAGAGAAGTGATATATAATGACTTTGTGGCCCTTTATTAACGGAGTCCTTTAAGATACAATATTCGGGATGAATTTATTTAAATTTATTTGTTGAAATAAATATTTATTTTAATAAAATAAGTAATTTTTTGTTTTTTTAATATATTTATTTAAATTGTTTCTGCTTAAAAAATAATTTATTTATTTATTTTAATAAGTAAATCCTATCTATTTTTTAAAAAAATATTTATTTAAAATTTATTTTTATTTTAAATTTAAACAAACCCAAACCATAATGACTAATGACTAGGCCGTTTTGGCTACCGTTATAAATATTACATGCCATTAAGAATATAACGAAACATTATACAAGTGACCTGAGTGGAGATAGATACCAGTGGCTAGGAATCACTTAAGTTATGTGTGTAGATTAAACATGTTACTGAAAAAAAAAATTGTAAATGAAATTTCCGATGCTTAATTCAGTATATCCCCAGAATAATTGAAGCTGAAACAGATAAATCATAATTAGAAGTCCTCATCCAGCTTGAAAACAAAGTTTTTCCCGGCATCTTGGAGGCTTGACATCACAGATGCTTTTTGATAATCACCCACCCTTCTCTCGAAAAAGTTGGCCTTTCCTCTGCGCAATCATGAGTTATACTAAGATCAACACTGAGTAACAATGAATAAGGCATGCATTTAACACAAAAACAACCAACAATATCCCAAGATAAGATGTGTTTGCTCGGCCAAAAAATGCAGCAAAGTAAGAAAGAATTCTTGAATACTAGCATATCCAGAAGGCATGTTTCATTTAGTAAATGAGAATACCACTCAATAATATTAATAGGCACCGTGTGTATGTTCAGGAATTAAAATAAGAGCATACTCTAAAATGGTATAAATATGCAATGCACTGAATACAGGTCAGACCTAGCTAAAGCTCATTAATCAATTCAAATCCATATTTTTTCAAGAACAATAATATAGAAATAATAGAATAAATTAGATCTATAGAATACTCACTGCAAAGAAATAAACTCCATCCAATCAAAGGGATTTTCCACATTGTACTTTCTTTGGTACCCCAAGGCAACCTGAAGGGTAAAAAGAAAAGCAGTTAACCAACCTCAGTAGAAGGGGAACGGGGAGGGAATCAACTTCCCTTCCCATCTTACACAAGTAAAATGAAAAGTTTTATTGTCATACCAACAGCCTGTCAGCAACAAATTTTATGTACTGGCTCATTAGCACAGAGTTCATGCCAATCAATGCACAGGGGAGGGCGTTGCACACAAACTCGGTTTCAATTTCAACAGCTTCGTGTACAAGCTTATGAACCTGATTAGAAATTAGCGGCTTCCGTAACAAACTGCAGGCAATAACAATGCATTGACTAATAGTTTCCTCCTCAAAATCTTATCAATCCTCCAAAACAAATATGAGAACATATTCCAGTATATGAATACATTTTCATTCTATTTAGAATAATAAATGAAAAGGTCAACGCTACCTGTATAGAAGACAAGCAAAATCACAATGAAGGCCCTCATCTCTAGAGATTAGCTCATTTGAGAATGTCAAACCTGGCATCAATCCTCTCTTTTTAAGCCAGAATATGGCACAGAAGCTGAAAGCATACCCCAATTGAAGTTACACTAAAAGTAGGACATCATAACTCACATAAAGAAACAAGGCCTATAAGCTGTTCTTTCTTGAGACAACTACCTTCCTGAGAAAAATATCCCTTCAACGCATGCAAAAGCAACAAGTCTCTCTGCAAATGAAGTGGAACTATAGTTCATACATGAAGAAAAGTCGTTAGAAAGCAATTTCTATGCTCCCATTAGAAGATATGAAGCAAGACAAAGTTAAAGAAAGTAATAACAAAAGAAAGAGCAGATAACAGCAAAACATAAAATCTAATAAGTTTATGATCACAATTCACAAAAAAGATGGAGTAATATTTCCTATGAAGAAACTAAAGAGTTGTTCCCAGGATGAAGTGTATATATCCTCCATCCAGAAGTTTATAGACCACAAACTTCAATGCCTTTTTTGTAAAGTAGCACTGAAGTAACTCTGTACATATTGGACATACACATATCACGTATTAATTCTGTGCTTGATTTCTAAACAAGTACATGAATAAAAGTCTAAAGAAATAATATAAATGAACAATATACACAGCTCATGTACAATTGCATTTTTAATATTTCTTTCTTTTCACAAACAATTTTTGTGTTACCAGTGGTTTCACTCTGGTTCTCAATGAGAAAGTAGTAGGTAACATAAACCCAAAAGTCACAGGCAGACTGGCAGTATCAACATCAACATCAACAACACCTTTAACTCAAGTTAATTAGGCTCGGTGGTAGATGAACCTAATAATAGAGGCAGATTGGCAGTATATTTCTCAAATATCTATATTCCAGAACATGGTTTGATTTTCTAAGGACTCTTATGTTGCTTACACTTGACACATCCAAATTTCTTCACAGGAAAAAATCCTGCACAACAAATGTTATCTTCTTTCCTTACCTTTTTCTTTTGGTTTCTTTAAACATGTATTTTTGGTGGTAAAATAATGAATAGAAGAATGATCAAATAAAACAATAATATTGCAGCTCAAACTGCCATGTCCCATCCTTTTCTTGAGTTGGGTCCTAATTGTTCCAGCCCACAAAAGGAAATGACCAGACGATAAAATCTTTTAATATCTTATATTTCGATACACTCCAACACACTCTTCGAAGACTGGCTTTTTCAATATATTTTAATCTAGCAGGCTAGCCCATTAGGCCAGCCAGTTAATTGCTTCAGACAGGGCCAACCTTTAACCGGTTCATTTATTTAGCAAACCTTGTTATTCAGAGTGTGAATAGCATTAATAGTCACCTATGAATCCAACTCAAAGCCCATTCAGCCTTCCTTGCAACACAAGGCAAATTTTCAATTGCATTGAATAATTTATGTTTTTCTCTTGAATCTTTAATATATGTCTCCAGCAGCAGGCTGTACATCTCTGACAAAAATAAAACTTCAAATCAGGAAGCAACCAGACATTATGCCAAGGAAGAGAAGAAGACATCAACTACAAGCTATACCTGAATGAATATTCTCCATTGCTATCTGAAACCCATAAAATGCCCGAGCCTGCCAATAATTATAGTCTGATGGTTAAATACTAAACAATAAGTCAACAGATGAAATGCTGGCAAGAAATGAATAATAATGGCCAAAGAAGGGGGGGGGGGGGGGGGGGGGGGGGGGGGGGGGAGAGATGTCTAAATAAAAAATAAAAGAAAAGTAATGTTAAACCAAAACTACTATGAAAATTTAAACCGCTCCTCCTTGAAAAGTAGAATAAATATATAGCTTAAAGCAAACAGCAGCAGATTCCACCACTGATTATTCAATCTAACAAGTATCTTAGGCAAGTCAATAATATGTGGTCACAAATATAAAAGCTACTTTGATAACTTGAAAGCAGAGTTAGTGAGACATTAACAAAATAAGTACAACACAAGCTATAAACAAATATTACCTCGGGAATTTGAACATCGCTCAGAAATCTTGCAGCCAAATTCTCCAAGACAATTCCATCAGAAGCAGCAAAAAAAGCTAGGACATGTGTTATGAAGTGCTTCTCAGAGACAGACAAGGTCTCCCAATGTTGTACATCACAAGAGAGATCAACCTCTTCAGCTGTAACCAACTTCCAAGTTATTAAAATTGAATGATCAAAACGCTTAATCCAATCAATCACATGAAAACTATATGGCTCAATTACAGCTTTGAAGGGTGGCTGACTTTGCCCAAAAAAAAAGTGACCATAAACTTCAAATATATATATAAAACACATTATAAAACATAAATCGAATGCTCAGTATTATTTCAAGGTGTTCAGCGGGTAAGACCCAATACTGTTTCAGTATCAGTGTAAATGCACCTTGATCAAACTAAACCCAATACGATTTAATTACTAATAGATATTAAAATGCTCAAATTAATGGTTGAAAAATTTGCATCATCTCCACAGTTTAAAATTTACGCCGTAGTCCTCATGAATAAGTTTTCATTGGTTGTGCCCCATTCTCCTCTCCACTCTTCCAAATATATATATATATATATATATATATATATATATATATAAGGGAGAATGAAAAACAAAATCCCACAATATTTAGTTATAGCATCAGAGCCTGCAAAAAGAGAAAAATCTATTTCGAAAAAGTCAATTGGCTCTATATGGATGTTAAGTTGTTAACTACCTACCCTCGTTTCATTCAAATTCCAAACGACGTTGAGACAGAGAGGTTGAAAAAAAGAATGCAAATGAAATATAGAAGTAACAGACAAATCTCCCATATTGAAAAGACAGGACGTGAAACATGTGTGACACAAACAGAGTACTCAGGCACATACAAAATAAAAAACATTTTTTTAATGAAACTGTAATTTATAATATGGAAATTGAAATTCGGCACTGGGAATGGATTACTCAGAATTCCGATAACAACAGTACTGTGTTGAATTCCCATGCGTGGAAGTGAAATGTTACTAAGGCAAAGCAGAGGAAATAGTGGAAATTAAAAGCAGGGCCTTAGGAACAAAATTATGATGAAAGGAATGAAGTTTAGTTTAAGGAATGATTAATGAAGCAGTAAATAAGTACGAACCAGTCCAGAAACTGGCTTCAGCCTTCTTGTACATCTCCCAAATATGCTTGTAGCGAATGGGGAACATGCAAAACCTCTGGCTTTGCTCCATTAGAATTGGTTCTTGTTCATCCCTTGCTTTGTCTGCTCCATTATTTTCCAAAGACCCCATTATTTTTGGATGAATAGAATAAACCCTACAAAAACCCCTTATCTATCAGAAAGCAAAGCACGCCGATCCAAGACACCCAAAACAGACCCCTATAATCAATCATTCGGATTTTCTGTTTTTGTTTTTTTCTGCCCATGTTTCTTTTGTTTCAACTGTCCATAGATACTATACGACGACGTTTATGCTTCAGACCCTATCGTTTTTTCTCTAAATAAAACCCCTTTTTTTAATTAGCCTTCAATACAATTTTGGACAAACCTATATTTCAATATGGAATTTTGTCCCCAAATTTAAAATAAATACATTTGATCTTTCTATCTTACCAGCCACTAAGTAGTAATTGAAACTAATTTTAAGTTTATATTTTATCTTTAAAATTCAAGCACGCTCTTCTAACGTGTATCTTTTTTCTTACACCATACCACTTTGTCAGTAATCAGAACTAAGTAGTATTAATATATATATTCTAATACTTTTAATATCAATTGAATTATTTACATTAATATTTTATCTCTTCCCCTCTATTATTTTAATATCTTTAGTTCTATCTTTCAAAAAAAAAATTTAGTTCTAAATTAAATTTCAATATTTTTAAAAACATCAATAATTAAAAATAATAATATATCATAAAATAAATTATTTATTATAAACCTAAATATAATTTTTAAGTAGAAATATATTTATTGATTATAAAATTTAATTATAATACAATTTATATATTTAGAAGTACTTTTTATAAGTTTTAATTGTATAAAATAAATATTTAGCCTATGTTGCACATGCTATAATACTAGTTTAAGATTTCATTTTACTTAGAAATCAATCATTCACAATAATTCTAGTTCTTTTTATAATAATTAAAAATAATTAGTTAAGAAATTTAAAGAAAAAATCATGTGATTATTGTAATAAAATAATATTGTTATAAGAATTTAAAAATTAATTATGTAAATATTTATAAATAAAATATGTGATTATTTTGCCGATGTTTCTTCATAAAAAAAAATTAATTGTTTAAATAAAATTTTTGTCTCTTAAATTTGGGTTGATATTTTTTGTCTTTCAAATTAAAAACTATTTTTTAAGTCATCAAATTTCACAAAAATGCTAGTTTTAATTCCTCATGATGTTGTTAGATGCTTTATTGACATGGCTAACAGAATCATGTTAACATATGTCACGTTTCATTAATTAGGAGGAAATAAATTATATATTTATCTTATTATATATAATAAATTTATTAAATTTTATATTAATTATTTTAAAAATTATATCAACATTAATTTATGATAGAGTAATGATATAAAATTATTTTTATATTATTAATATATTGCCATTAAACTCATTGATCAAATGAAATGATTTTTTAAATTTTAAATTTGACCAAAATGTCTTTTTCCTCTAAATTTAAAAGTAAATTTTGTAGTTTTCACAATTTTAAAACTTATTTTTTTAATCCGTCAAATTTAAAAATCACTTTATTTTGTCTCCCCACAAATTTTCAATTCTGAGTAGTGAGGACATGGTTGTGACTTGTGAAACGATTCGTTGGTTACCTCCATATAAATAAAGATAAAAGTGATCCATTTCACATTTCATTTAATTCATTAATAAATAAAATATTTTGTTTAATTCCACTAATGTTTAGAACTGAGGTGAGTGAATGTGAATCGTATCAATTGACGTCATTGCTAGCGTATGTTTTGGGTGTTATATAATTACTTATCTTTCCTTGGAGTATGTGTATAGGACCGACTCTTTTAGTTTTCTGTACTTTATTTCTCGCCCTCGGTAGAAAGATTCCAAATCCAAAAGCCTTGTCGTTTTTTGTCTCGGCTTTTGTTTTTTTATATTGCTTTTATCTCGTTCTGTACTACTGTTAAATAGATCAAATTAGCAATGTTATGCGAGGAAAATATTATCGGATAAATTGCACTTAAATTTACTAAATAAAATATAAATTTTACTAAATATGAAGTTAAGGAGGAACACATCCACACCAATTGATTCATGGGTTCGGTGGTTATGTATTATTGATACAAAAATACTTATAGCATTAATTAAAAAATACTATTATATGTAATTTTAAAAATAATTATACTGTAAATACATGCTAATTAACTTGATTATGTTAAAATGATATATATATATATATATATGTGTGTGTGTGTGTGTGTGTGTGTATGTAGAGTAGCAGGCCAAGGCAAAGTCAACAGTGAAGAGCTGCATAGGTGTGAGAGAGAAAGAAAAGAAAAGATGTCAGGGCCTCAATGTTGTTCAAATCCACCAAGCTTGAACCCCGGTGGAGGAGGTGGGCATGTGGACAAAGTGGGTGGTGTTGATTCCTATTTCAGTGGATCTCCTCACTCCAAACTCGCTGTTCTTATGCTCTCCGATGTTTTTGGTATTAATTTCGTCTCTTTGTCTTTTTTCTTTTTAATTAAACTCTTTTTTTACACTTAACACTATATCATCCTGCTTTGATATTCTGGATTTCTTATTATTTGTGTGGCTATGAATTTCTTGCATGACTTGTGTCTCTTAAATATTTATATATATGCATATGATTTCTTGCCCAACTGAAAACTACAAGTGTCAGCATTTTGGCAGCCTGTGGTTTATATGCTGAATTGATAATTTGATATACAGATAATCTTTTTACAGTTATTGCCTTTAACCAAAATCTTCTTTTAACTTTGAATGTCTTTTTTCTTCTTTTTTTTTGCAGGATATGAAGCGCCAAATTTAAGGTATGGTTTATTTTCATGTCGGTTTTCTATGTCTAATTTGCTATGTTTTATAGTCTGGTTATCTGTTCAGGCAATTTATTTTGGCCTCTTCAGTCCGAGTTCAAAGTAGTTTACATTTCATCGCATTTGATTCTTTCTCTTTATTTTTTGGGTGATTGAAATCCAATATCTGTATGTGAAAACTAGTGTGTATATCTAGGAATGCAAATTTATGTTTTCTTTGATCCAATTGCTCATATATAGATAATGAGAACCATAAAGTTTGTGAAAAAAAAATATTCTGCAGTATATTCTATTTGAACCTACTTGTCCTCTTTTAAACTACTTGCTCACATATTTTCTTAGAATACTAAAAACTAACAAGGACATATAAATGATATTTGGAGAGGAATAATTTGTGAGAGTAATGCTGTAAACTGTATATAATATGTTAGATTAATTTTAAGTTCTATAGATAATATACCTTTTCACGTGAATTTTTTTCAAGGTTTTGGTAAATTACACTGCCAATACAATCTGTCTGTTTTATTTTGTTTTCTTTTCCCATTCCCCGTCTCCATCTCTCTCAGTTTCATGATGAATGTAATGTAATGCGTTTTTCCAGTAAATCATACTGTTCTCTGTTTTGAAGGAAGCTTGCTGACAAAGTTGGAGCTGCTGGGTATTATGTAGTTGTTCCTGACCTCTTGGATGGTGAACCCTTTAATCCTCAGAATTCGGACAGGCCCTTTCCTGCTTGGATAAAAGATCACGGACCGGTGGTTAGTTCTTATATTATTGAGTCTGTTTGGATTAAAATGTTTCAGTGTATTTCTGCCCACTGCCTAGCATAAGGCCCAATTCACGAAATGAGGAAGGCGAAATTTTCTCCTTCAAATATCCATTTGAAGTCACTGGGAATCTAAAAAAATATAGATTCATGATGATGCTTGGTTGTTTATGTTATTTTTTCTTTTATAAATAAAACACAATTCTGTGGTTTTACTGAAATCCAATTTTCGTATCCTTATTGAAACTTTGAACACTCTGACTGGATTTAGATGTCTAGTTTATATAATGTTATTATGACTTTAGCCACTGGCCTGCCACATTTGTTGGCAGTTGGATTTGTGATTGAACATTATGAATTGTCTCAAATCAGATATACAAAATGGTGACATTCTCTGATGCTTACGTATTGTATTAATAGGAGAAAGGTGCTGAAGCTACAAAACCCATAATTGAAGCCTTAAAAAGTAAAGGTGTTTCAGCTATTGCAGCTGTTGGTTTTTGTTGGGGTGGTGAGTGCCTACTTATTTTCTATGCATCCCCCCTCTTCCTTTTATGTTGAAAGCAGATTCAGATCCTCTTAGGTGTACTTATTGGTTGGATTTGAAGTTTTAAGGACAACTAAGTTAATAACTGAACTCACAGAATGCATTATATTTTCTTCTTTCTCTCAGCTAAGGTTGTGGTTGAACTTGCGAAATCCAGACTGATCCAAAGTGCAGTGCTATTGCATCCGTCATTTGTCTCCCTGGATGACATCAAGGGTATGGATTTTCAATATTTAGATTCTTTTTCCCCTTAATATGCATAATCTTTGTTTAGGGAATGCCACTTAGCATCTACTAAGGGAAAAAGGCTACTAAAATTATGTTGCAGCTTCTTGTTCAAAAGAAAAACAAAACAAATACCATCAATTTATGCAAGTTTTCGAGTAAAAGAATGTCACTTGCTAAAGGATCATATTTATCTTCATGCAGATGAGAGATATATTTTTGTAATATATTCTTTTTCAGTAATAAATGTAATTGTATATAATTAACTATTAAGGGAAGAATTGCCTTTGTTATTCTATTTCTTTTTTCTTTCCATTATTTTGTTTTCTTTAATTTTGTTAACATACTAAAATTATATTGACATCTACTGTTATAATGACATTCATTACATTTAGTGCATGTTTGGGATTGTTTTCATGAAAACATGTTAAAAATCCGCAGAAAGAAATTTGGCTGAAAGCTACTTCTGTATAAAATTTTAGTAAAACAAAAATGTGTTTATTTAATTGTAGTTGCAATTGGATCATTAATTTTTCTGAAAGATGAGCAACACTTACAACGTCAATTGAATGTGTTTTCAATGCCTGCTTTATATTTAGACTCAGCAATCTCGTGGTTAATTATTTTTGTAATATGCACTTGCATTATATACAAATGATTATATATTGGTGCAAAAAATTAGGAATTCAATTGCTTGTAGACTATATATAAGATATAATACACAGTTTTTTCTGGACTATGCATGCAATCCATGCTCTAGAGGCCATCGGGGTAATTTACACTGATATATGTTTTTCTACTTTTCCTGTCGTGTATTCTTCTTTTGCAACAGTATAATGATTCGGAGCCTTTTCCATACAAACTCGTTCACTGGTCATATTTCAATGATTGAATAAAGACAGAGAAAAAGAAAAATCAGAAGATGATTTCTTAAAGCAGTGACTGTGATGTTCATGTTCTAACAATTAACTGTTGGTCTGACATTCAGGTGTTGATATTCCAATTGCTATACTTGGAGCCGAGACAGACCAAGTTTCTCCTCCAGAGCTTGTGAAACAATTTGAACAAGTCCTAGCTGCTAAATCTGGGGTCAGATGATTTGCTCTTTCTTTTGTGGTTATCTGCCAGCATTTTATGTTTACCTTGATAATTTCACAATGTTATTTTATTTTTTTATCTCTCTCGTGTTAATTACAAGATTTCTGTATGCAGTCAAATCAGCATGATTAGCTTTTTCACATTTTATGCAATGTGTTTTGGAAATAAAAAATAAAAAATTACACAATGGGGTACAAGTAGCACAGGACAGCTGTATTTGTCAAAGAAATTGTCTACTTTTATTCAGTTCTTTAATTTGGACGTATACAAAAATCTCTCATGTATGTAGATATCATTCATGAACATGTTTTTTTATGTGCAGGTTGCCAGTTTTGTTAAAATATTTCCCAAAGTTTCACACGGTTGGGCTGTGAGATATAACACTGAAGATGCAGAAGCTGTGAAGGTGGCAGAAGAGGCCCACCGGGACTTGCTGGACTGGCTTGCTAAACATCATAAGTGAGACATCTTGTTCTGTTAAGACTGTACAATGGAGTACTTGTGAAGGATGTAATGTAAAATGGTACTCAATCAACGTAGCTGTAGTTTGCAAGAAAATAAATGTTGTATTGTTACATGTTGGAAGTGGATCTTATTGCTAGATGATCCTAATAATGTTGCTTTCAGTGATTTGAGATTGATGGACAATTGTGATTTGAGATCTTAATAAATCATATTTTAAAACCTTTATGTAAAATGCCTTGTGTATGTTCTTTGTGTTATTTTAAGCTGAATAATGCTGAATAATTTGCGAAAGGAAATTTTTTCCCCTCCACAGCGTGATCTTGTTTCACTAAGATCAAGAGATTCATAGGTAAGTGCACCAATTCATTAAGTAGTAATTAAAATGATAAGTTCAAGTTGAGTCTATAAAGACTTTGACTGTACTTAAAGTTTGTACATTTCTAATTTTAAATAAATAATAAATTAAATTTAATATTTATCTAATACTGATATGAAAATATAAGATTCAATATAAATAAAGATAATTAAGTATAACACATTAAAGAGATAAAACAAAAACATTTGAAGGGATGAGTTATCGGTTGATGAAAAATTATGTGAGGTGGTGGGTACTTAGTCTATAGAAGCTACTATTGATGCAATATTTGAGATTTTTCACCATTTAACGTTATTTCAAGTATTACATTCATCAGCTAATCTATCTTAATCACGATCTCTCGTGTGAAAGAACCTAAATTACATAATTTTACTCTTAATCCCTTAAGAACTACATCAAATAATTTACTTTAAGAATAAAGATGCATAACTGAGGCTAAATAATACCATTTTACCCCTAGACATGGATTACTTAGATGCTCTTTTCAAGTTCTTAGAGTGCAAACATTTCCTAATAAATAAATCATAACATGCATGTACATGGGTGATCAAACTATAAACAAGACAATAAACTCAAAAAAGAAGTAATAATATTGAAATAACATTAAATGAATAATGAGAATCATTACATCAAGAGTGTTTAGTTACTGAGCTCCAAATAATGAAATGTTTAGTCTCTCATTATCATGATAGATTTACAAATACAAAAAGGAAACAAGAGGAATCGAAGAAAATGGAGAAAATAGTCCCCAAATGAGTCTTTTTCCTGCCTTAGTCCTATTTCTATTAGTATCAATATATTCTTTGGTATAGTGCTCTCTTTTTTTATCTTCAAAACGTTGCCAGTCATATTTTTCAACAATGATTATGCTCTAAGCCTGTATGTGCTCGCTGAATGTACATGCAAAGTCCAACTAGCTTAAGTGATCGCGTGCTAAACCGTCAAATGCACACTTAGCATGCATGCACGTTACAGTTGACTCCTCGCGCTGAGTAGTTGCTGTCGGGCTGAGCGCGCTGCTCCAGTTTTCTAACATCTTTCAGACCTCCTGCTGTGTCACTACAAAAAAATAAAACCAAAACATTATAAATTTACTAACTTTAGCATCCACTCGATAAAAAAACTTAGGAAAAACTAAATTCCTAATTTTTAACTCAAAAGAAACGTTAAAAGAGAAAAAATTAGATAATTACTATGTGATTTAAATATACAAATTACATATACATAACAATTATTAGAATGTATTTTGGATATTTTCGTTCTTTTTGTTTTGAAATGGGAACTTTGAAATTTCACTCAGCCAAAGGGAAATTACTTGCATAAGAGAGAAGCAATCCCTCAATCTGAGGTGGGACTTCTTCTATCCAAAAGTTCTCTAACTTAGAAAAAGCTAACTGAGCTAAAGAGTGTGCAACTCTATTTCATTGTTTTAGATATTTTTCATAAACATTGTAGTTGAGACTAACTCCATCAAACTTATGTGACCTAGCTCTTGGAAGGCTTCGTTTGAAATTGTTGATAACTAGACTCACACAATTATTTTATACTATAAATACATGATGATTAAACACTTTAAAAAAAATGATGATTAAACACTTAATTATACTATCAAAAAGTTCGTGTCATTCATTGCTTATATATTATGATAAACTATCTTAACATGATAAATAGAACAACATAATTTAATTACTTCAGATGAACCAATTTTCCTTTGGCTTCCGCTTTCCTTGCGCGGCAATCAGTTTAAACGTCAGGGCTAACGCACGTTGGAATTTATTTTAAACCTTTTCTTCCTCTAGAGTCTACTGCTTTGCTTATGTGACAAGACAACGCTACCTAAGCATTTTTATAAAGAACTAGTTTGTTAAATGATAAATAATTTAGACCAATGAGATCAAATCTAAAAATATGTTAAGAAGTAAAATAGTTTACTTTGACGAATAAATGGTTGGTCCAAAAGGTTTTATGTTCAAAAGCAAGTAATCAAAGGTTTAAGTATTGACTCTTGCACATGAAAAAGACTTAGTTGAGTAGTACTAGTAGGGACAACTCACCTTTGATGCTGTTTGATCTATAGAACTAGAAGGAGATTAATCTTGATCAAGGAAGATACTCTTTACAAAGATATACGTAGCAAAAAAATAGCTTATTGTTAAGAAAACAAAAACATGTCAGGGCCTCAGTGCTGTTCAAATCCACCAAGCCTGAACCCCAGTGGAGGAGGTGGGCATGTCGATAAAGTGGGTGGTGTCAATTCCTATTTCAGTGGCTCTTCTCACTCTAAACTAGCTCTTCTTATGCTCTCCGATGTGTTTGGTATTTCTTCTTCTTCTTTGCCCATTTCTTTCTCACTTTCTCTTTGCCTTCATTCTTTTTAAATTGTTTTTCTTTCTAACACAACATAGATGTTTATTTTTTATATAGTATAGTTATAATTGATAATAAAAAAAAATTAAATATAAATTATATTATAATTAAAATTACCAACACATCATTAAATGAAACTAAATTCAGATTTCTTAAACAAGATTATGGGTAATATAGATGTTTTATGGAATATTTCTCAAAAACTACTGATATTAAATATTTAAAATTTAAAGATAAAGACAAAAAAATTGAACGTAATAATTTATTAAGAAAATAAGATAAAAGAAGAACAGTTTAAGATTGTTGAGAAAGAATATTTTTTGTGATTATATTAACAATGATTATCAAGAAAAATGAGTTCTCACTCTGCATTGACAAATTTGATGAATATAAATTTAAGTAACTCCAAATCCGCGGTCTATGGATATTTGTTAAAATATAGATTTTAAATAAAAGGTAAAAATTAAATTAAAAATAATTAGTTTTTAAATATATGTTTATAATAAAATAAATAATTTTAAAACATATTTATACCAAAAAAATAATTTTCAAATAAATACTAGTATATTTATATTAAAAACAACTTATTTTATATATAATCAAGTATTAAATATTTAAGTAATTTTAAATTGTAAGTATTCATGAATAGAATACTTTAGTACCTGCTTGTCCCATCCGCTAATATACATGCAGAGAAAAAAAATACATTTATATGCATATAATTCATCTAAAAACTAAATAAATCAGTATTTTGATGGGATGTGGTTTATATAGTGAACTCATTTTATACATATAAACTTCTAACATTTATTATTGCCTTTAACCATAATCTTCTTTTAACTTCACATGCTTCTTTTTTTTTTTAAGGCTATGAAGCGCCAAATTTAAGGTATGGTTAATTTTCATTTCTGTTTTGGGTGTCTAATTTTTATATGAACATACTATATTGGCTTCATTCTGTCCGAACTCAAAGTAGTGTAGCTTTCATCACATTTGATAATTTCTCCTTTACTTTTTGGGTGAGTGAAATTCACTGCCTACTTATATGAACACTGGTGCAAATTCATGTTTTCTTTGATCCAATTGCTTATATATAGATTTATGAGAATTAGAAAGTTTGTGAAAAAAATATATATTCTACATCGTACTCTAATTGAACATGCTTATCATCTTCTAAACTACTTGCTCATGTTCTTTAGGTTCAGGGGATGATATATAGATTTCAACTTTTGTGGGGTGGGGATGTGATCAATTGATCATCTATTCTTTTGTAATATTAAAAACTAACTGGGACATGTGAGTGTAATTTAGAGAGTAATGATTTGTGAGAATATAATTCTGTATGCTGTATATAATATGCTAGATTAACAAGAGTTTTAATTTGCATAGATGATGCCTTTGTGATATAATTATTTGGTTCATTATGATATCTTTTCACTTAAAAATTTCCCAAGGTTTTCGTAAGTTTTACTACCAATACGAATGGCTGGCTCATTTTGCTCTCTTTGCCCATTCCCCATCTCCATCTCTCCCATTCTCCGTATGATGTCAAATGTAATGTGTTTCTCCAACAAATATAACTGTTCTTTGTTGAAAAGGAAGCTTGCTGACAAAGTTGCAGCTGCTGGGTATTATGTGGTTGTTCCTGACCTCTTGGATGGTGAACCCTTTAATTATCAGAATTCTAACAGACCCTTACCTGTTTGGCTAAAAGATCATGAACCGGTTAGTTCTTATGTTAAGTCTCTTCAGATTATATTTTTCACAAGGCCCAAGGCAGGAAATGAGAAAGAAGAAATTTTCTCCTGCTTGCAATATCCATTTGAAGTTCTTGAGAATCTAAAATAAAATAGGTTCATAATGATATTTGGGTTTTTATGTTTTTTTTCTCTCTTTTTTTATTAATAAAAAATTAAAACAAAATTATGTGCTTCCGCTGAAATCTAATTTTTGTATCCTTAATTCCTTATTGAAACTGAGCACTCTGATTTTGGAGAATGTATGGTTGAATTTAGATGTCTAGTTTACATAATGTTATTATCACTATAACCACTACCTTTGTAGGCAGAGGCAGTTTTGATTTGTAGATCGGTCATTACGAATTGTCCCAAATCAGATGTATAAGATGGTAACATTCTCTGATACTTACCTATTATATTGATAGGACAAAGGTTCTGAAGCTGCAAAACCCATAATTAAAGCCTTAAAAAGTAAAGGTGTTTCAGCTATTGCATCAGTTGGTTTTTGTTGGGGTGGTGAGTCTCTCATTCTTAGTTTCTGTGCATCCGCCCTTGTGTTGAAAGCAGCTTTAGATCCTCTTAGTCTTAGGTGTATTTATTGGTTGGATTTAAAGTTTTAAACGCAACCAAGTTAATAACTGAACTCAGAATATGCTATATGTTCTTTTTTCTTTCTCTCAGCTAAGGTTGTGGTTGAACTTGCAAAGTCCAAACTTATCCAAACTGCCGTGCTAATGCATCCATCATTTGTCTCTCTGGACGATATCAAGGGTATGGTTTTCAATCTTTAAATTATTTTTCCCGTTAATTTGAACACTCTTTGTTTAGGGATTGTCTCGTTGCATCTTCTAAGGAATTAGGCTACTAAAATTATGTTGCAGCTTCTTGATCAAAAGAAGAAGAAAAAAACAAAAGAAAACAAAAAGCATGTAGATTGTCATTACCTCCAATTTAAACATGTTTTTTGTGTTAAGAGATTTACTGTCAGTAGCTAAAGGATCTTATTTGTCTTCATGATGATGAGAAGTATATTTATACACTCCTAATTTGAACAAATATATTTTTGTATGAATAAATATATTCTTTTCTAGTTACTGTAATTGTATAATCAACTATTGAGGGACAAGTTTTGTTGTTCTCTTTCTCTTTTGTTTCTTTCTTTTATCTTGTTTTCTTTTGGTTTTTCAAAGAAGAAGAATTCTAAAGCATCGACTGACATGTTCATATTCTAACAGTTAACTGTTGGTCTGACGTTCAGGTGTTGATATTCCAATTGCTATACTCGGAGCTGAGATTGACCAATATTCTCCTCCAGAGCTTGTGAAACAATTTGAACAAGTCCTAGCTGCTAAATCTGAGGTCAGATGATTTTCTTTCTTGCTTTCTTTGGTGGTTATGTGTCATCCTTCTATGTTTACCTTGAGGAGAAATAATAAGAACACTCTCTAATACACAACATTAAGATAAGCAACCTATTCAAGTTAAGCAGTGTTACTCAAAGTAGTGTATATTCTTTAATTTGCACATATACAAAAATCTCTGATATATATAGATATCACTCGAACCTTTTTTTGTGTGTGCAGGTTGCTAGTTTTGTTAAAATATTTCCCAAAATTTCACACGGTTGGGCTGTGAGATACAACGCCGAAGATGCAGAAGCTGTGAAGGTTGCAGAGGAGGCTCACCGTGACATGTTGGACTGGCTTGCTAAACATCACAAGTGAGAAATATTGTTCTGTTAATATTGTACAATGGAGTGCTAGAGTGGAGGATGTAAAATGCTACTCAATCCACGTAGCTGTAATTTGCGAGAAAGTAAATGTTGCATTATTACCTGTTGGACATGGATCTTATTGCTAAATCATGGTAATAATGTTGCTTTCGGTGATTTGAGTTTGTTGGACTGCTGTCATTTGAGATCTCAGATCTTAATAAATCATATTTTAGGACCTTTATGTAAAATGTCTTGTGTATGTTCTTTGTTTATTTTAGGCTGAATAATAATTCGCAAAAGGAATTTTTTTCCTCTCCATAGGGAGGAGGATTTTGTTAAGCATTGTTGTTGAGACTAACTCCATCAAACTGAATAATATGTGTGTGTTCTTTATAATAATCCCCTGAATCCTGATGATATGTTGGTAAAATCCTCCAATATAATACCATTCTTCCAAAAAAATAGTTTGAAGCAGATTTCATAATCATAATACTGCCCCTTAAAACCTTGATTAACTTTTCAGATTCTGTTTTTACTTTCTGCAACTGAGGTATGGCTGATAAATAACTTTGTTCTATTCAGGTTGATTGTTGTGTCACTCATGTATGTGAGGGTATTTCCTAAACCTTTACAATACTGACAATAGTAGTGAAGGCTGCTGAGGTGGTCGATTAATCTTGCTGGATTGGTTTGCTAAGAATTTAAGTGAAAAACATTATTTAATATGTAAATCTCCTTTCAAATATATCCTACACCTTGATTCGTACCTGTATTGCCTTATGGTTAGCAGTGTAAACTAAATTGACAACATATAATTGTTTAATTAGTTCAGTTTTCTATAGGCAATGCTTTGCATTTTCTAGATGTACAGTTTCAAATGAAGGAGATTTATTATTAATTATTAATAATTTAAGAGAATGAAATTGTTTCATTCTATAATTATTCAAACCACAAACATTAGAAGACATGATTGCTAAATAATTTATTATCTTAACTTTACTATTCTTATAATATCACATAAATTCTGTTAAGCAACACGGTTTAATTTGAAGCAACTTTTGTAAGTTGTTAATTTAGTATTAATAATATTAATATACTTTTAAGGATATTTTTTCAGGTACATAAAATTAACTAAAAATTTCTGAAGTGTAATTTTTCACTCTTTCTAGTCTAAAAATAAAAATTAATAATATTAACATACTTTTAAGGATTAATATACTTTCAAAAACTAAAAATAATAAATGATCTGATTTAAAAATGGTGAGAAATAAAGAAGATGTAAGAACAATATAAAAAAATAAAAATGGAGAGATCCTTGGTGTAGCGTGTCAATAAAAATAGCCAGATAACTGTGCCGAGTCACAACACAAGCGTTTTCTTTCTTTCTTTAAAAAGTGAAGGACAGTAGTGTTGAGAAATTGAAGCTTAGAGTGTGATAGCGCAAGACAGTGGCCAGAATGCCCCAAAAACGAAAAATATACCCGTCAGGGAAACATTTTTCCCAAATGCCATGTGACATAATTCGTAGTTAAATGTGGCGAAATACGTATGACAACATATCAGCGCTTGGTTGGACGGGTTGGACAGGCAATGCACGTGGGTAATTCGCTGGTGTGGATAGCGTGTTTGGTAGTTCGCTGGTGGGGTGGGCGGCTTCGATTTCCTGGTAGCAGTTTTATGGAGTAATACTCTCACTCAGTTATCTTTCTGAACATCACTCCACTCCAAGGGACGTATTTATTATTGAGTAACTTTTTGAACATCCCCAAAAGTTATGGTTGAAAAGCCATTTTAAATATTTTAGAGACGTATTAAGTAACTATTATAAATACCAAAGTATAATGAACATAATAAATCTACGTAAACAATATCTTTAAGTAATTAAATGATAATTTTGTACTATTTAATAATTTTGTACTAATTAAATATTTGTACTATTTTTTTTATTTGAATTGTTGAATATATTTATTATTTATATAGTTTTAGTGATTAAATGATGTTTAGGTTGGACATTTAAAAATTTAGGTTAAAGGATTTTTTAAAACACTAGGTTAGAAGATATTTAATGTTTTTTTTTATATTTGTTAAGTTTTTAAGATATATTATATAGGAATATTTAGTAGTTTAGTAACCTGTGTGTTGTGTATGTAGTGATTTTATAATTTATAAAATAGGTATATGTTATAATTTTTTAATATAGTAATGTATTGAATTTTTTAAAAAAAAATTTCAATTTAGAAAATATTAGAGAATTTAGGAAGACGTCTTTCCAATTAACAAAGTACTCACAATAGCATATGTGGTGTAGTAAGGAGGAGGGTATATATAATATAGAATTCGCTGAATCATGCTGCAAAATAGAGTCAGTCACTTACACACAGCCACGTGGCCTGTCCCATTTTTTGGTTGGACAGTGCAAAGAAAATGCTGCTAACTCCATCTAGAAGGCGGCCAAGTGTTCCTAATTCGCCTCTGAATCCTGCGAAATTGCATTTTGGAATTTGTTTTGTAGGTGTGGCATTTGGGGAATTAATTTCTTCAACAGTGGCATTTTGGAAGTTGTTCCGTGATAGCGCTACGGAACAATGTCAGGACCTGAGTGTTGCTCAAACCCACCAGTTCTGAACCCGAATGCAGGAGCTGGCCATGTTGAAAAACTCGCAGGTCTCGACTCCTATTTCTCTGGTTCCCCTAATTCCATTGCCATTCTTCTCGTCTCCGACATGTATGGTACGCTATCATCACAATCCCCCTCTTTTCTTTCTCCATGCTTTTTCTTGTCGTTTTTGTAATTAAGGTCCTGTTTGATTTAAATAAACCTGGTTAAAGGATCTTATATTATATGTAAACTCTGCTTTATCTATTGAGTTGATTATATTGATCCTATGTATTTGCGTTATTTTTTCTTTTAACTTTTACAGTCTTTAACTATAGTATTGTTTTTTAACTTAACATGCTCAATGTGTTTTGCAGGATATGAAGCACCAAATTTAAGGTACGGGCTGATTCTCAAATCTCGTGTCCATTTTTTTTGTTTATATTTTACTAGTCTTCGAAGTTAGTACAAGTAATGGATACATAGTAGTTTGCCTCTCATCATATTTGATTCTAACTCCTCTTTATTTTTGGATGATTCAAGCATTGTGCCTTTTGATGATAAGATCAATGATTCATTGTGTATTTCTTGGGAGCAAATCTTTGTTTCCTTGGATGCAATTACTCATATAGATTAATCAAAATTTACGGAGATTTTGAAAAATATATTCTACATTTTGTTCTAAATAAACCCACTTGTCCTTTTTAAACCACTAGCTCACAACCTTTGGGTTTTATTGAATATTGATAAGTTTTTTATTTTGGTAGAGAAATAATCAAAAAGAACATCTATTTCAACATGTAACTGTAGATTAGAGAGTTATGATTGATTCATGAAAACAATGCTATCCTCAAAAGTGATGTACCTGCTCATTTGTTTTATTGTGATGTCTACCTTTTTAGTTTTTTTTTTTTCCGATTTTGATAAATTATGCCGCCAATAAAATTTGGATGTTTCATTCTGCTCTCTTTGCCAATTCTCTCTTTCTCCATTTCTGTGATGCCAAATGTAGTATACCCCTGGAAGTAATACTATTTGTTCTCTGATGTTAAGGAACATTGCAGACAAGGTTGCAGCTGCTGGGTATTATGTGGTTGTTCCTGACTTTTTCTATGGTGATCCCTATAATCCTGAGAATGCTAGCAGGTCTGCATCTGTTTGGTTAAAAGATCATGGCACGGTTAGTTCTCATTTTATCATAACTGGTTCTAGTATTTAATTATTTTAAAGTAAATTTTTTTTTGTTTTTTGTTTTTATGGAACCTCAATTTTCAGTAGTATTGAAACTTTGATAAAACTATAGTTCTGTTTGTGGAAGATTACAGCTGGATTCAGATGTCATTTTTTGTGATATTTTAACACTGTAGTACTCGGCCAGTCCTATGTATTGAATGTTTGTCAGCAACATGTATATGTTTGGATTTGTAGATCAAATGTTATATATTATCTCGGATCAAATGTATCAAAATTTGTGACATTGTTAAATTGTAATGCATCATATTCATTCTCTGATGCTTTCATATTATATTAATAGGACAAAGGATCTGAAGCTGCAAAATCCTTAATTGAAGCTTTGAAAAGTAAAGGTGTGACAGCTATTGGGGCTGCTGGATTTTGTTGGGGGGGTAAGTGCTTATTTTTTCACACTCCTTTTGTGTATACACCAGCATATGTAGCACTTTCAGCTCCTTTTAGGTATATTTATTGATTTGATTTAAAGTTTTAAACATGACTAAGTTAGTAATAAAACTCATAGAATGGACTTTTTTCTTCATTCCCACAGCTAAAGTCGTGGTTGAACTTGCAAAATCCAGACTAATCCAAGCTGCTGTGCTATTACATCCATCATTTGTCTCTGTGGATGATATCAAGGGTATGAATTTTCAATATTTAGATTGTTTCCTAATTTGCATATTTGTTCACAGAAGATGAGTCTGCATGTTATAACTTATAAGGAAGAATGAAAATCAAAATTATGTTGCAGAATCTTGTCATACCATTAATTTAAGGATGTTTGTGACTGCAGTCTTGCCTCACTTTCAGAATAATCAGATTTGTCTTCACGTTGACTTGCAGTGCATTTTGCTTATTGCTGATGTCATAATATATATATATATATATATAAATATTGTCATGGCAAAGTTATGAGTAATATGTTCTTGATTAATGAAACTGTGAATCAACTATTATGGGACTAGTTGGCTTTCTTTCTCATTTTTTTTATACAATTATATTGGCATCTACTTTTATTAAAGCATCATAATCATTACATTTAACATGTCTTATGGTGAACTCTTGAGAAGAAAAATGTAGCATTAAAATATGTTAATGTAATCAAGGATATATGATGGGGTTACCACATGTGTGAAAGCTGGAACATTAAGGTATTTTCCTATCATGGTAGGTGTTCACCAAGGTTCAGTTCTTAGTCCTTATCTCTTTCCCTTAGTGATAGATGAACTAACGAAAGATATTCAAGAGGAAGTGTCGTGGTGTATGTTTTTGGTAGATGATATCGTGCTTATTGATGAGACCAAAAATTGTGTTAATAGGAAATTGGAATTGTGGAGAAACACTTTGGAGTTTAAAGGATTCATGATAAGCAAGAGCGAGACGAAATATATGAAGTGTGAGTTTTTGCGGGTAAGAGATGGTGATTAAGACACAGTGCATCTACTTGGTCAACTGGTACCCAAGAAAGATGTTTTTAGATACTTGGGATCAATGTTACAAAAAGGTGGTGAGATTGATGACGATATAAATCATAGAATTAGAGCAGGGTGGATGAAATGGCGGAGTGCATCGGGGTTTTTGTGTGACCGCAAAATTCCCCTTAAGCTAAAAGGGAAATTTTATAAAACAACTATAAGACCGACAATGCTTTATGGAGCGGAATGCTGGCCAGCACATAGACAACATGAACATAAAATAGGGGTAGCAGAAATGAGAATGTTAAGGTGGATGTGTTGATATACGAAGATAGATGATAAGATAAGAAATGAGGATATTCGACGAAAGGTATTGGTGGTACCGGTATGTGAAAAGATGAGAGAGTATAGATTGAGATGGTTTTGACACATTAAATGACCACTGGATGCTTCCGTAGGAACAAGAGTTTGTTACCAAGAGCTCGACACAAAGAAAGGTAGAAGTCGACCGAAACTTACCTGAGGAAAGCTAGTTAAACAAGACCTAATGGAGTAGGATATAGATTGGCAGACGGTATGTCTTAGATCGGAGTGGAGAAAAGTTATAAGCTTGGTGAATGATTAAATCTATTAGTAGTTCTATGTTCCAGCCGTTTTCTTGTTTTAGTTTTTTTCCTCTTCTTTTCTCTCTTTTTCCTTTCATCATTTTTTATTTTAGCTTATTTTTTTTCTCTTTTGTCTTATTTTCACTTTTTTCTTTATCTCTCCTTTTCTCTTTTTTTGTCTCTTTTCCGATTTATCATTGGATTTATCTACCACTAATCCCAATTAACTTGGGTTAAAGATGCTATTGATGTTGATGTTGATGTTGATGTTGATGTTGATGATACTAACATTTAATTTTAGGACAGAAATGGACTGGTGAATATTTTATAGGTTAAGTCAATCCGTTTGTCCCTAAATTATTTCTGAATTTTTAAATAGGTCCTTATCCTATGTTTAGATGAATAGAAACAAAATCGGGAGGAAAGAAACCTTTGAAATTTGAAAATCTCTCATGTTTATTCGAAGAGAAAATAAAGAGAAATATGTGAGAGAAGTTGAGTTGAAGAAACAAAAAAGTTAAATTTGTCTCCCCCCATTCAAATTTAAAATAAATCTCTCCTTCCTCATTTCCTTTCCACTCGTCTAAACACAGTGAAAAAGATTTTCATATTCTAACTGTCAATTATTGGTATTGCTTCAGGTGTTGATATTCCAACAGCTGTGCTTGGAGCTGAGATTGACAAAATATCACCTCCAGAGCTTGTAAAACAGTTTGAACAAGTCCTATCTGCTAAACCTGGGGTTGTATTTTCTTTCTTTTGTGGTTATCTACCATCATTTTATATTACCTTTATGTTTTGCTAATGATATTATTTTGTGGTAACTATGTTGATTCTTTTTTCTTTTACAATTACAAGATGTTGCCTTCTTTCTTTCTCCTTTATTAGGCTTTGATGGGTGCCAACAAGTTGGAATTGATTCATCTACCTGTAGCTTTGCTTTGTTCAAATTTCATTTTGGCACTCCATTTTAACTCGTTTGTATTTTGAACTTAGTTCAAATTTCATTTTAGAATTCCATTTTCAACTCGTTTTATTTTATTTCCAAGAGGTGTACACTTGACCCACAACCATTCATTCATGTTCTGATTAATGAATATGGTTTTTGAATTGAGGAGAAAGTTTTGTGTACTTTGTAATGAGCTTGCTTAACATTCATGCACTCGAATTGAAAGTTGGATGTGTTTAAGATAACACTGATGAGTGGATATTTATGTGGAGCAGGTTGATTGTTTCGTTAAAATATTTCCTAAAGTTTCACACGGTTGGACTGTGAGATACAACCCTGAAGATGCAGAAGCTGTGAAGGCTGCAGAGGAGGCCCATCAGGACATGCTAAACTGGTTTGCTAAACATCTTAAGTAGAAATCTTGTTATGATAAGAAACACACGGTTGAAATTACAATTCCTTTATTTTATTTTTTGTATCCTTACACTAATTTCTTAAACTATATGAAACACATAACAATTACACCTTTTATACCTTTTATACATTATACTAACTTGCTTATTTTTTTAAAAAAAATATTATATATTGTCTCCTTATAAGATAAGTTGTTGTAAAAAAAAAAAAAAAAAAAAAGAGTTTATGCATTCACACAAAATCTCAGATGATGTCATTGTAATTTGTTCCAAAATGAAATTAATAATACAGGTATTTTAAATAATAGTGATAGTCAAAAAATAAAAATGAAAATAGACAAAAAAAAATGAAGTATAATTTCCTGAATTGTGCATTAAGCATAAGAGATACGGATAATTTATCTCCGAGAAATCAAAGAAAATTCCCTTAAAATTGGAGATGGGAAGGAAATCTTTTATATATATAAAAATTAGATAAGATAGTTGTCGTGAAAGAAAATATTTTAAGGAGCCGTTCTTTAATAACAATGAAGTTTTTCAGTTTTTTTCCAATGAAAGTTTTTTTTAAAAAAAAAATCCCTAATCTCTTATATCTTTTAATCTATTCTTTTCGTCTTCATTTTAAATTGAATTTTGATATTTTATTTTAAAAATAAATAGTTAAAAATAACCTTGTATGAAAATATAAATTATTTATAAAATATCTAAAATATAATTTATATTTTAAAATACATATTATTATGAATTTAAACTATAACATA
>PYAF01002406.1:431079-450381 GCA_007407185.1 Glycine tomentella
TGGATCTTTGATAGTTACACTAATAATAGTGGGTATTAAATCAATATATATTTGAAAAAATATTCATTAGACTTTGAAACTATAAACAACTGTTGTTTTTTTTTTAAAAAAAAAATAGAAGGTCAAAACAAATAAAAGAATATGATAGATGTTTTTTTTTCATTGGTGGATGAAAACAAAAGAAAAAAAAAACAGCAAAAGCAAGAAACTAAGGTCTAACAAAGGAGATGCTTAAAGCATCAGCAACACAGTTTGAAGATAGATGGAGTATATGAAAGAATTAAATAATTTTATAAATTTAATCTTATAATTATTTATTTATTTAATATTTTTGTTGTTCATCGTTAATATTATTAAGAGTATATTTAAAAAGATATCATAAAATATACTTTAAATTAAGTTTTATACTTTTTTATTTTACGATTGAACTATACATAATGTAAGATTGATATATTATGTTAAAAAAATCTAGTTGATTCAAACTTGACTTATATAGTTTGGATTTTGATTTGGTTGAATCCAAGTTTTAATAAAGAGATTAATGGTTTTGCTCTCATAATGTTAAAAATATTTTATTTTTATATTATTATTTTATAAAAATTATTATTGATATGATTTTTAAGATAATTATTATAAAATTTATAATAATTATTATACATATGTGATTAAATGATACTATTTTTTTCATATAAAAGTTTAGGAAAGTTGAATCCAAGAAACTCACTAAGATCAAGACAAACCAATTAGATCAACCTTAATTTATTTGATCGAATGATAATGTATAATTATTCTACACACATTAATTCATAACCTTTTTGCTGAAATTTTTTTTTCGAGTAATAACAAAATATACTAATTCCAACTTCTGCCCGCCCCTAATTAATATTATTAATTTTTCACATGCAAGTTAGGTTCAGTTAGTATAAGAGTAAACATTGATTAAATGCTCCTCATAACAATTTGGACCATTATTTTTATTTAGCAAATTATACTTGCATTCGTGAGCTTTTTTATATTAATTACATCTGATATTATTCTTTTTCTATTTTTTATCAACAAATATTAATTATTAATTTGTTAATATTTGGTCAGTAGGAGAAATTAAGTCCGTGGTGACAGAAAAAAATTCTATACATTTATATATTAAAAATATTTATTTATTATAAATTTAAATATATAAAATAAAAATTTATCTTGTAAAATATATATGTTAGTATATATAAAAATGTTTTAACACAAGAGATGAATAAATACGTTGTCAATATAAACATATTTATTTTTACAGTCAATTACAAATAATTTTTAATATGATTTTTAAGATAGTAGTTGTTATCACTTTAAAAAATAGTAATATACATAATACCTAATTTCCCAGTCATTAGACCAACCCTAATGGGTCAGTAATAATTTATAATTATATGACTGTTCCAAACTGTCAATTTATATATTATTTTCTCTTAATATAATCCTTTCACTTTGCGTATTTATTCAGTTAATAGAAGTCAAATTCAAATCACAATCAACCATACGTTGATGTTAATAAAAAAAACTAAAAAATCTCAATGAGTATCTGTAAATCACTAAGAATTTTTTTTTAAAAAAAAAAACAAATCTAGGAAGGAATTCCTAACATATCACCATAATTTCAACGAGTATCTTTCTGAAAGGTATTGCCAACACGTCACTATAATTTCTATGGTATTTTTATTTATAAAAAAACTTATTAGTTGATTTTTTAACTAATATTTTCAGAGTACTTGTTAGCAAAACTCATATTTTAAAAAATTGGCTTATTTGAAAAACATTAAGATTCAAAATATATTGATATTTCATTAATATTTTATATTATTAGTATTGTTTATTAAAGGTATATACTCCTTTAAAAAAAATAGAAAGGTATATACTGCTAAAAAAGAAAATTTTCCATAGTTCAGAGCCACAGCTTTGATTATACATATGTGTGTGTGTATATATATATATACACAAGACCTAAAGGGAGCAGGAATGTTAGCATAGCATAAGAAAAAGAGAGAAAGAAAAATGGTAGGAACAAATTGCTACTCAAACCCGGTAACCCTGAATGCATCAAGTGGTACTGGCTACGTTACCAACATTGCTGGTGTTAATTCCTATGTCACTGGTTCCCCTTTCTCCATGCTCGTCTGTTTATTGGTCTCCGATATTTTTGGTATTCATTCATTCAACCTTTTTTAATTAATAATTACCTTCGAAGTATTAAAAACATTTTTGGAATAAATTTATATCATTTTATTATATATTTTCATTTAATATTTAAAATTATTTAAATAAAAGGAAAGAGGTATATTTTTGTTTATTTTATTTTAAATGATTAAGAAAATGAAAAAAAAAAACTGTTAAAAATAGAAAACGTCTTAACTGAGTTGTTTGTCGTTAGAAACAGAAAACTGTGACTTGGGTCATCGTTAATGGTTACTCTTGTGATTGATCCTTGTATGATTCAGTATTGCTGTCACTTAGCTATGACTTATCAGTTACACTCATTTTGAAATGCTCGAGCATCTATTGCTTCTTTTAACAGTTATTATTATTATTATTACCTTTAACCAATATATCTTCTTTTAACTTCACATGCTCAATTTGTCCTGTAGGAATCAATGCAACACTTTTTAGGTATGTTTAATTCTCATGTTTACTTTCTATACCTGATTTACTAAATTTTTATCTTTTGTTTATCTGCTCGTGCAAATCCATGTTTCCCTGGAAACTGATGTTCATTCATATATAGGCTTACGAGTTATGAGAATTTAAAAGTTTGCCAAAAATAATATTCTGCATTATATTTTAATTGAACCAATTTGTCCTCTGTAAATCATCAGCTCATGTGCTTCAGCTAGCGGTGATAGATTTTTAATTTTGGGAGGGGAATGATCAAAAGCTAAATGTAGGTGTGGTTAATTGAGTCGTGTTCTTGAAAAATAACTGTCATAGACTGTATATAGAATGTTAGACCATAGCTAGATTTTTAATCTCCAAAGATGGTGCATTTATATAATTACTTTTTCAATTGGGATGTCTTTTTTATTTTCAACTTTCTTGTATTTATGGATGGATTCATCTACCACCGACCTCAATTAACTTGGATTAAAGGTGATGTTGATGTTGATGTATGTTATACACATACAGATGGCTGCTTCATTCTGCTGATTTTCTCTCTTTGCCTATTCTCTCTGTCTCTCTATGATACTAAATGTAATTTCCCCTGATAAGTAATGCTATTTGTTATACATTGTGAAGGGAGTTGGCAGACAAGGTTGCAAGAAAAAACGGGTGCTATTGTGTCTGTCCCGACTTCTTCAATGGGGACCCTTTTGATCCTGAGAATGTGAACAGGCCTTTACCTGTTTGGTTAAAAGATCATGAACCGGTTAATTCTTACTTAATGATAGTTGGTTGTTTATGATTTTTAAAGCAAGATTTTTTTTTTTTGTTGTTAAATTCAATTTTGGTTTCCTTATTCGAAATTTCATAACTGGTTTTCGAAGAGGATTCAGATGTCTGGCTTCTATAATTTTATTATCATTTTTGCGACTGGCTTGCCACCATTTTAGGTGGTTTCCGATTTGTAAATTGGATATTATGAATTGTTTCAGTTCAGATGTATAAAAATTGTGACTTGTTTATAAACTATAATACATTCTGATGCATGTATATTTATTTTGTAGGAAAAAGGTATTGAAACAGCAAAACCTGTTATTGAAGCCTTAAAAAGGGAAGGTGCTTCTGCTATTGGAGCTGCTGGTTTTTGTTGGGGCGGTGAGTGCATGCCTTCCACTTATTTGGTGTTTTGATCTCTTTTCCTCTGTGTATCTTGCAATTTCGGCTCACATTAGGTATAAGCTCACGGAAAGCAATATGTTTTCTTCTTTCTCTCAGGTAAGACCGTTACTGACCTTGGGAAATCCAAACATGTCCAAGCTTCAGTGCTATTACATCCAGCATATGTCAAAGTGGATGACATCGGTGGTATGAGTTTTCAATGTTTAGATTATTTCTTAATTTACATATTCTTTGTTGAAGGTTCCCATAGTATCTTCCAAGGGAAGAAAATTACTATAAATTATGCCATAGCTTCTTGTCAATTCTCATGCATCAATTTAAACATGTTTTAACGAAGAGGTTCATCCCTTTCCAAATAGTCATATTTGTCTTCAGTCTTACCAATACCTACTGCTTGTTAGGACAAATCTATTTTCAATTCATCACTAAGCTATAAATAATATTCTTTGTCAGTTACTGTTTCTGTATATTATCCATTAAGTGTTTCCCTTTGTCATTCCTTTTTCTTATTAAAGTTGACATCTACTGATATATCATAATCCTTACAATTAGTAAATGTTTGTATTAACTTATTTTGAGTTTGGAAAAGCTTATAATCAAAATGTTTTCCTTTGAAAATTAAGCAAAAAGAAACATTTTCCTGATATTTGGTTTTAATATGGAAATAGATTTGGTAAAAGTTTTGGATTAGACCATGAAACTCCTTGTCCCCAACTGTCACATCCCACTTTATGGATGATTTAAAAGTTTCAAGATCATTAATGGTACTATTGTTTGAAAGATGAGCAAAACCTGTAATGACAATAGTGTCTGGATTTATTTATTTTTTTTTAAAAAATCTACTTTGTTGTTGGCTTTGATTCTTATGCAATGAATATATTTTATTGGGAGTTTTGTTGATACACACTCTTTCGCTTACCTTTTTTAAAATGGTTGAATAAAGATAAATAAAGAAGCAATCAAAAGTGGATTTCTTCAAGTAGTGACCAAGATGTTTCTATTGATCTTACTTTCAGGTATTAAGACTCCAATTGCTATACTTGGAGGTCAGAACGATACAATTACTCCTCCAAAGCTTATAAAACAATTTAAGCAAGCCCTACAAAATGCTAAACCTAAGGTCGGATGAATCTTATTTTCTTTTTGTGGTTATGTACTGTCATTTTATATTACCTTGATGATTTGCTCATGATATCATTTTGTTGGAATTGGTAACCACACACAGTGAATTACAAGATGTTGTGTTTCTCTTCTTTCTTAATTTAGGTGATGGGGACTGGGGACTGGGGACTGGGGAAAAGTAGGAATTAATCCATCTAGCACTTGTTAGCATTTGTTTGTTATACTTTTATTCTGAGTTTTAAAACCTGACTCATAACTGATCCTTTTAGTTTTAATTTCCGCTAAGGATAACAAATGTGGCTTTTGAAGTGAGGAGAAAAGTGTGTCTATGTGCTAATGAGCTTGGAATTGGAGGATTGAATGTTGCTTACCCTAACACAACGCAATCTCTAATCTCTCTGGCTCCACCAAATCGGAACAGACATGCATATGAATTGGAAATAATTCAAGATCAAAATGTGATTTATCATATGTTTTAATTAGCACCATTCTTGGGAACCATTGTTTTCTTTTCAGACATTAAAAATTGGTTCGCTTTTACTCTTTTTTGTTCTTGTTATCCATGCCTAGGAAAAACTTTGCATACACATGTACAATTGTGCATGGGACCAATCAGAATTGGCAATTAATTCAACACTTTTTATCTATCCCCGTGTTGTATTTGTCAAAGTAGTTTCTTTTTGTGATCATTATTAATTTTCTTGAATATGTCTTGTACTTTATTGCTTGTGTATCACTTTCTGTTTTGTGCAGGTTGATAATTATGTAAAAATATTTCCTAACGTCTCACATGGTTGGACTGTGAGGTACGACCCTAAAGATCCAAAAGCTGTGAAGGCTGCAGAGAAGGCTCATTATATCATGATAGATTGGTTTGATAAATATCTAAAGTGAGAAATCTTGTTTTGTGATATCATTGTGTCCTTGGGTGGAGCAAGGAACTTCACGTAGTTGTATTTACGAAAAAATAAATTGTCATGACCAATCCTAAGGACGTGACATACAGGTGTATAAGCTTTAACGATCACTTAGCCTGAGAGGTCCAATAATAAGATTTTATTATTAAAGAGATATAATATTAATTTCATTATTGAACTACCGAAAGTTTGACAAAAAATTTCCTAAAATTTGAGCAAAACCAATTTTTCGATGTCTTGTTTAGAATTTATTTCCAATTTCATATCTAAATATGCATAATCATCAACCAAAAGTCACTCGTTAGGCATGTAAATCAATAAAGGTCTGTCAAAAGAATACACAATTTCTCGCATAACTTGTTACTCAACTAATTGAGAAACTTATGAAAAATAACTAAAATTTTAGCTTATGCATAGTATATTATAAATGTTTATTTTTATATGTTTAAAATTCATAATAAATAAATATATTTGAATATATAATTTTTTTTGGATTTATAATGAATAATTTAATTATGATATAATTTTTTTACTTATTGAGATTTTTAAAAAAATAATATTGAAATTCAATTTTTACCTATTGACGAATTCAAATAGGAAAGCAATCTCAACTAATCAAATATATCAGATTCATCGCAATTTGGTTCCGTTCATTTCATAATTTCACAATAATGCTGAAGGGTCTCTGGTTTACTTAAAAACATCATAGATAAATAATTATTTTCGTTCTTGAATATATAGAGCACGGATAAATTCGTTTTCAAAAGATGAAAATTCAAATTTTTATTTCTAAAAATGAAAAAAGTGTGACAAATTTATCCCTTCGTTAACTTTCGTCTATTCATTAATTGAAAGAGCCTACTTGCATAAATGAGTTTGTCAACCCTCTATCCAAAATATAATTTAATCTTCATATTTTTTCTTTTTTAATCGTTGTAAGCATAAAATTATAATAATCACTTAAAAATTAGGAAAACAAGCATAAATTAAAATAAACATAATAATAAGCATAATATTGATTAATAAGCATAATTTGTTTGTTGTTATGAAATTTATATTGTAACAACATTAAGTAATGAAAAAATGAAGTTGGGTCTCATTTTTTTTGTAAGAATTAACTTAATAGTTGTGCATTGAGTCTCATATTTTGGGTAATGTACGGTCACAATAGAAATTCCAAAACAAAAATATGAGATAGTACCTTACCCAAAATATGAGACTCAAACAAATTAAAATGCTCAGTCATTAAATTAATCCTTACAAAAAATAGACTCAACTTGATTTTGTCATTATCTAATATTATTATAATAGAAATTTCAAAGCAACAAATAAATTATGTTTATTAATCAATATTATACTTATTATTATGTTTGTTTTCCTAATTTTTAAGTGTTTATTATAATTTTATGCCTGCAATGATTAAAAAAGGAAAAATATGAAGATTAAATTATATTTTGGATAGAGAGCTCACGAATTCGTCCACAAATATATAGAACGCTGACAAATTCGTTCCTGAATATATCACGTAAGCTATTTCAATTAAATGTAACAGACAAAAGTTAATGGAGGGATGAATTTGTCACACCTTTTTCATTTTCAAGAACAAAAATTTGAATTTTCATCTTTCGGAGACAAATTTATTAGCGCTCCATACATTTAAAGACGAAAATAACTATTTACCCAAAAATCATTCATCCAATAATGTAAACAGATAATTTATATACTCACAATATGTTAAACCTCTCGATAATGAAAATTGATGTTCAAATATAGATCCCATGATAGATTTTTTTTTTTTTAAATATAACATTTAACTGATTTAAGTAAAAGACAATTGTTAAACAAATACTACAATCCCAAAATATTTCTTTCCCGAGTTCTTGAAAATACAGTTTGGCTATCGCTAGTTCTAAAATAGAGATGAGCTCTAAATTCTACAACTTACATTACCAAATCCGAAATATAATCTATTATGCTAAAAATAAATATTTTACACATAGAGAATAACTAAAATGTTTGTCAAAAAAGGCATTAAAATATTTCATTAAACTAAAATGTTAATAATGAGTTTGAATACTAATAATTATGGACAGACACAAATATTTTAGAGCCATATCTAAAATTTTACTTAATGTCATTCTTAGTATTGTTAAATTCAGTTCATTATAATTTGACACTCTGTTTAATAAGGAAACAAATTTTGAGGCCCTTTTTCTTACCAGCAAAGAAGACACCAAAAAATCTATATACAAATCAATACAGTAACAGAGTAGACACCAACACACATCCTTGGATATCACCTATATAATTTTTAACTCAAAATCAATCACATTTTGAGGCCTTTATGTTGTAATTTGATTTCAATTTGCTGAATTATCTTCAAGAGTAAAAATTGTTCTTTTAATTCGGGACTTGGTTTCAGTAATAAGGTTGAGAAGTTAAAGATACTGCAAGAGTTTGAAGTCGCCAAATAAGTTACAACTAACAAAGTTAACTAGAAGAGATCTTAAATTTCTTTTTCAACTTTACTGATTCATGACCACTCTTAAAGCTTGTACTTCATGCCCAAGTCATCATTAACCACTTACAATTTTATTACTAGTAGCATAGCAGTTCGATGTTGTGCTTCTCTTTTTTCTTTAAAATTCAAGTTTCCAGCTGCAGGAAGCTTCTTTCCGTTTGTAACATCTAATGAACCTTTTCTTTTATTTGGTTTATGGTTGCTGCGTGTCTGCATTTACATGATCCAGCGTTTAATAGTAGTCAAGGAAACTCAATTAGTTTTGGACCAACTGAGAGAATAGCATTAGTTCAATAATTCTGTCAGAATACAGGAAAATGTTATATGCTTACTCTCAGTAGAGCATATTGGTAAGAAGTACAGATCAGTAAGAATGTTTTCAACAGATACGAACAATCATCTTAGTCTAAGATGATTGCATTTTGTATTCTTCCGTCGCTCATATTTCGATTGAACGATCCTTTCCCATAGCTCATAGACTGAACATTTCTCCAAGTACCCTCAAAGTGCAATGGTTAAAGTTGCTGTGCTTAATAGCTGGCGCAGATATCTCCAAAAGGTTCCTATCTGTTGAAGAGCCACCGATCTGGTTATCACTATGACCAGAGCATTCCACGTAAGACGCATCCGCAGACTCAATTTTTTTTTCCACTTATTAGCTTTGATTGAGAAAAAGGTGATGGATTCCAGACATAAAGACTTTCACTTTTATCACAGTTCAAAAGTAAAAAACCTCTACAGGAACCTAGGATTTCAACCTTACTATGCGGGTTTGAAACTCGCACTTCAATGCACCAATAGTATAATCGTCGTCATGAAGGGAGGCATTGAAGTCTATGGATATGAACAAAAACCTGTCTGTGCGTGCGGCAGCTAGTTCAAAATGTGAAATGCAAATTGTGGATGAGAGATGTGAAAAAGCCATGACTTACACACAGTTTTGAATTGGAGAAGAGACTTGACTGGCAACCGCAAAAGGATTTCGTTGATCAATTCCTGTGGCAGGATTACCGTCTCCGGCGTTTGGGCTCTCCTCTGCGACTACCTCTCCTCATTTTCATTTTTTAGGTTAATTTTTCACTGGGTTGCATAAGTCAGTATACATAGAGGAGACGAGAGACAAGAATGAAGAAACGCAAATCATAACAAAGAAAAAAAAAAGCAAGGAAATGCCACGGGTTTAATTATTTATATAAGAAATAAAATATAGTTCAGCATGGATTTAATTATGTAAATGTGAAAAAAAATTGAAGTTTAAAATATATAATAAATGTTGAGAAATTTATTTATTTATTATTTAAATTATACAAATTTATTTATTTAACTATTTATAAATTATTTAGTTATTTATGCATCCTCTATCCTTTTTGTTTAATGGGTAGTTATTCAAAAACAAAAACATTTAACAAGGTGTGTTGTATTCTAGTCATTTAGATGAAAAAAAATATTAAAAGAAGAAATATTATTAAAGATGATTAACAAAATTTATAGATATTTCATATTAATATCATCATAAAAAAATATTTAATAGATAAATGATAAGATTTATGAAATTGGTTAAATTCACTGAAAAGACATAAGATGTTGTAAAATGAATATGTAGACATTGAGATAATGAGAATAATAAGACACTTATTTTTTTACATTCAAATCAATTTTTTTATCCCTAGAGAATAGAGAGAATTAATGAAACTATTATTTTATAATCTACTATTAATTACACGCTTGATGTCGTTATGTAATTCATGTCAAGAAACTTTATTGGTGGGAAAAAAATCAAAGATTAATTTTTATTGTGTTGCATAAGCCAGTATATATAGAGGAGACAAGAAATATAAGGCATTTTCCATAAACTCTTAAAATCTCTTCCAACATTTTATCTAAACATATTCTAAGTTGTTTGCTTTTATTTATATTCTTGCTACAATTTAAGTTGAGGTTGATACTCGAGGTTGATGCTTTTATTCAAATTCTTGTCAGACCGTGCTTATTAGACACTTGTCAATTGTCATGCACATGCATATAAGTGTGCCGTGTAATGTAAGTACTTAATGTGTTACTTAGATAGTTAGGTACAATCTGGTTCGTTATTGATATACCTGAGATTGTATATTTTGTTTTCAACTTAACTGATTCTTGACCACATTTTGAGCTCGTTCTTCATGCTCAAATCAATTACGATTTTATTTATTAGCAGAGCATTAGAACTCTCACAACTTATGAAAGTGCAGCACCACATAAAGTCTGTCAATCCTCTCTTCTTATTCCTTATACACGATTTTCTTATTTATGCTTCCCACAAGTAGATAAATTTACACTTCTTTGCAAGGTTAATCTTTAATCATATAGTAAGCGATCGCAATTTCGAAGAATACCCAAGATTCCAAGAAAATATGTTAATGTTGCCTGTGTCATGCCCTCATGTGAAACTTCTCTCATTTCTTTCTCCATATACCGATGCACACTAATAGTAACGTGTTCCTGGCTATGAAGTGGTAGATTGTAAATTACTTTCTTTGTTACCTAGTAATTAAACTACATCTTCTCTCATGCATTTGTACACCATACGGCAAAGGACAATCATCACCTTATAATATTAATCACAAATTTTTTCTTATATCCCTTATAATATTAATGGTACGGCAAAGGACAATTCATTATCTTATAATATTAATCACAATTTTTTTCTTATATCTCTTATAATATTAATGGTTAGTAAGAAAGTTATAAATAAATTAATGATGTTAAGTTAATTTTGAGCAGAGCGTGAGAATTGTTGTAACCCTAATGCATGTTTTTATTCTTACAAATCTAAAAAATAGTAAGAATTCAAATGATTATTTTTAAGAATAAATTATAATCTTAGACCCTCTTTGATTCTTGATATGCGATTTTGATCTTTTTTTGACAATTTCAGTCTTTCATTTTAAAAAATCACAATTTTGATTCAATTTTTAATTTAGCATAAATTTATTGCTTCTACTTTTTATATTATAATTAATTAAATTTTTTATGGTATTTTAAGTGAATATATTAATTATACGGTTTAATTAAATCAAAACAAAAGAAATAAACATATAAAAAATTAAAGATTTAACTAAAATTACATATTTTTTAAAATAAAATAAGTACGTCTTTCAATTTTGATTTCAAACTTAAATTGACTTAAAATTTTAAGGAAAAAAGATTCTTTCATTGTAAAATTAAGCAACTGGATGCGAAATCCCGGCTTGAATTCTTCTGGAGGCTTCAACTGAGGGCATAAAATTGACAAAACAAGGCCATGTCTTAACTGGTGGCTGCGGAATTTCAGCAATGGCACGTGCATTCCAAGTGGAGAGATAAATGTGAAAATAAGATAAAAGAGAAAAAAATGAAAAAAGAAGAAAAAAATAATTAAAATAAAGAAATAAATAAAATATAGATTATTATTGGTTTAATCTTTCACCAAGTTTATAATTTTTCTCTACTTTATCCTAAGATCATAAGATTCTATCAATCTATATCTCACTTTATTAAATTTTATTTAAGTACTTTTTTAAGTTTAATATGATAAATATTAATAACCTCAATATTAAATATTAATTTTAATAATTTAATAGTAAACTTTTATTATAATAGTATATCTTTTACATTCCTATTCCATTCGGCATTAATAATTTAATTAAAATATACCCTTTAAAAATAAAAAATAAAAACACAGTTTGGTGCGATGAACGCCGGCAACTTTGATTTCCACAATCTAGCACAGCAGCATATCTTTCCACCACACATCCATCCACCCCAATTGAACTAAAACTACTTCTATGGAAAGTTTACCCTTCAGCCGTAACAAGTTCAAACAATCTAAAAATAGTTTTAGCAGTAAATAGTACATTTTTCACATTCAGCTCACACTCATCATTTCCAACCACATAACCTTTAAGAAGGTTGGCTCTTTTTTCTTCTTTCATCAAACCATTTAAACCTTCTGCCACCACCAAGAGGCATAGCTGAAGAATACTGTGAGAGAAAGAAAAATGTTAGGAAAAGAGTGCTACACAAACCCGCCATCAATCCTAAATTCCTCTAGTGCTGCTGGCCATGTTATCAATATCGGTGGTGTTAATTCTTACGTCACTGGTTCCCCTCTCTCCATCCTCGCCATAATTCTAGTCTCCGATATTTTTGGTATTAATTATTTTTTTAATTCCTTGTTTGGTATATCTAGTGCTTGCTTCTATTGTAGCCAATATCTTCATTTAACTTCACATGTTCAATTTGTCTTGCAGGATTTAAACCACCACTTTTAAGGTATGTATGGTTAATTCTTATGTTTGCTTTCGATGCCTAATTTACTAAGTTTTCATGTTTTGCTTATCTGCTCGACAGCTGGAGCAAATCCATGTTTCCTTAGATACTATTGTTCAATCATATATAGGCTTACGATAATTTGAAAGTTGGCTAAAATATGCTTTACGTCCTTTATCTTTTGAAACTTAAAAGATTCATTTTGTTCCCTTAATTTTCATATTTGAACCAATTTCTCCTCTGTAAACCATCAGCTAGCTCATGTGTTTTAGCTAGCGGTGATAAAATTTTAATTTTGGAAGGGGAATGATTGAAAACTACATGTAAGTTTAGTTAATTGAGTCGTGAATCATTTAAAACAAATGTCTTATACTGTATATAGAATGTTAGATCCTAGCTAGATTTTTAATCTCCAAAGATGGTGCATTTTTTATATAATTACTTTTTTTTCCTATTGGGATGTCTTGTTTTCTCCTACAATTTTATTTACGTTTTGGTATGTTATCCACCTAGAGAATTGGCTGCTCTATTCTGCTGAACTGCTGCCTTTGCCTATTGTCTTTTTCTCTCTTTATGATACTAAATGCAAAGTATTTTCCTGATAAATAATACTCTGTTATATATTGTGAAGGAACATTGCAGACAAGGTTGCAGCTACTGGCTATTATGTCGTGGTTCCTGACTTCTTCAATGGGGAACCCTATGATCCTGAGAATGTGAAAAGGCCGAAAGATGTTTGGTTAAAAGATCATAATCCGGTTAATTCTTATCTTTCTTAATAATACTTGGTTGTTAATGATTGATTTAGCAAGAAAAAAATGGTGTTTCGTTTTTTCAAAATTCAATTTTGGTGTCCTTATTTGATTTTTCTTATCTGATTTTGTAAGAGGATTCAGATGTTTGGCTTCAGTTGTAAATTTAATATTATGATTTGTTTCAGATGTATAAAAATTATGACTTGTTTTAAAATTGTTAATACATTCTGATGTATAAATATTACATTTTTAGGAAAAAGGTATTGAAGTTGCAAAACCTGTTATTGAAGCCTTAAAAAGTAAAGGTGTCTCTGCTATTGGAGCTGCTGGTTTTTGTTGGGGCGGTGAGTGCCTTCGACCTATCTGGTGTTCTTTATCTCCTCTCCTTTGCGTATCTTGCAATTTCAGCTAACATTAGGTATAACTATAAACTCACAGAATTTGATTTGTTTTCTTCTTTCTCTCAGCTAAGACCGTTACCAACCTCGGGAAATCCAAACATATCCAAGTTGCTGTGCTATTACATCCATCATATATCATAGAGGATGACATCCGTGGTATGAGTTTTCAATGTTTAGATTATTTCTTAATTTACATGTTCTTTGTTTAGGGTTCCCATAGTATCTTCTAAGGAAAAAATTTACTATGATTATGTCAGGGCTTCTTGTCAATTGTCATGCATCAATTTAAACAGGTTTTAATGCAAGAGGTTGATCTCTTCCTAAGTGGTCATTTGTCTTCATGCTTAGCAATACCTAGTGCTTGTTAGGAAAAATCTATTTCCATCAAGTTATAAACAATATTTTTGGCTAGTTATTGTATCTGTATATTATCTATTGAGTGACTAGTTCAGTAGTTCCCTTTCTCTTTCTCTTTTCTTAACAGAGATTAAGTTTCTCTTTCTCTTTTCTTAACAGAGATTAAGTTGACATCTGCTGTTCTGTCATAATATTACAATTAGTAAATGTTTGTATTTACTTTTTGTGTTTGGAAAAGTTTATTAAAAAAAGTTCCATGGGAAACTTCTGGCTGATAATGTTTTCCTATAAAAGTTTAAGCAAAAGGAAACCAATATTTGATTTTAATATAGAAATAGATTTGGTGAAAATTTTGGATTAGACCATGAAACTCCTTGTCCCCAACTGTCACATCCCACTTTGGGGATGATTTAAAAGTTTCAAGATCATTAATGATATTTTTGTTTGAAAGGTGAGCAAAACCTGTAACGACAATAGTGGGTCTGCATTTTTTTTTCTCTAAAAACTCCTTTCCTGTTGTTTTTGACTCTAATCCAATGGATTATGCATGAATATATTTTATTGTGAGCTTGTACGATACATACTCTTTCACTTGCCTTATTTGAATGGTTGAATAACGATGTAGAAGAAGCAATCAAAAGCGAATTTCTTAAATCAGGAACTGAGCCATTTGTATTCTACTAACAGTTAATTGTCAATAAGTTTCCTGATTGAAATATATTGCTGCTGGTGCTGGGATTGTTTTATAACTCGCTGGTAGGAATTTAAGGCACCAGAGTATCTTTCTTTTTGTTGGGCCTTTACGTGGCATCTTAGCTATGCTTGAATACTTATGCTATGTATTTTTTTTTAATCAGGTGTACTGTTACTGCTAGTAGCAAACATCATGGTCTCTAATACAATTCTTTCCTTGGCCTTTCAAAAAAAAAAAAAAAAAAAAAACAGTTAATTATTAATCTTACTTTCAGATGATGAGATTCCAATTGCTATACTTGGAGCTGAGAATGACAAAGTTGCTTTTCCTCCAAAGCTTGCAAAAGAATTTAAAAAAGCCCTAGATGCTAAACCTCAGGTCAGATGAATCTTATTTTCTCTTTGTGGTTATGTACTGTCGTATTATATTACCTTGATGTATTTGCTTATGCTATCATTTTGTGGTAATTGGTAATCACACATAAACAGTAATATTTTCTTCTTTTTTTTTTTTTAGAATTCATAACAAGTTTTTTGCACTTGTTATTCTGAGCTTGAAAAACCTGACTCATTAACTATCGTTTTTAATTTTCGGTTAGAATAACAAATTTTGAAGTGAAGAGAAAAGTGCGCCAATTTGCTAATTAGCTTTGCATTGGATGCTTAAACTTCAGAATAATGCATTTAATAATACCATGATCAAGGAGTTCTGAGAGTTAAAGAAAAATCTTATTTGATTCAGATTCCTCCCTTGTTCAAATTGTGGTGGAATGTACAAACGTTCAAATACACTCATCGCCACAGAAAATCATGGATTGAATGCTACTTACCCTAACACAACATTTCTAATCTCTCTGCCTCAACCACATTGGAACAAACATGTATATGAACCGGAAATTATTTAAGATCAAAATGTGCGTTATCGTAGTACTCATGTACTGCATTTTAGTTGTTACCACTTTGGTTTGTCATTCCACTAAGGCACTAATTGTAGGTCTGATAAATTGGTTTTAAGCCTCTCTTTTTTTAACATTCCATTCTGGTAAACGTCCACTAATTGCCAGGGTGTCACCATTATCCTCTCATTTTTGGAGCCATTGTTTTCTTTTTCAGACATACAAGCATGGTTAGCTTTTACACATTTTGTTCTTGCTATCTATGCTTAGGAAAGACTTTGCATACACATGTATAATTGTGCATCTGACTAATCAGAATTGGCAATTAATTTAACACTTTAGTTATCCCTATGCTATATTTGTCAAAGTAGTTTCTTTTTATGGTCATTAATGGGCACATTTTCTCAAACCTTTATCGTACCTGATCACTTTGTGTACCAATTTTGCTTTTGTGCAGATTGATAGTTATGTAGAAATATTTCCTAACGTCTCACACGGTTGGACAGTGAGGTACGACCCTAAAGATCCAAAAGCTGTAGCGGCTGCAGATAGGGCTCATCAAATCATGATAGGTTGGTTTCATAAACATTTAAAGTGAGAAATCTTGTGTGATATTTGATCCACCGGTGCGGTCTCACTTAAATAAAACAACGGTGGATCACAATGGGTGGCCGGCAATAAACGCTTTCACTAATTGAAGGCAGATTGTGCTCCTTTGATCTCTAAATTGTACCCCTACGGTTTTTGTGGATTTCCATTTTTATTTCCTTTACTTAGTCTTTGCTATTTCGATCCTGTTTTGGCAAGAAAAGTGTATTGTGGAAATGGGAACTAGCAGATCGATGGTTGTGCTTTTCTTTTCTTTTAAATTCAAGTTTCCAACTGCAAGAACCTTCTTCAGTTCGTAACATCAAATGGGCCTTTTATTTTTATTTTGGTTTATGGTTGCTCAATTCTCACCTGACTCAACAAGTGGTAATTCAGGTTTTACTTTTGCATATATAATATAAAATGAACCCAACCAAGTTGCATATAATTCAAGTTCTGCGTTATCACAACAGCCATATTGGTGATATATTATAACATGAGTGCACGTTAGGTTAAAGTTGGCAAACTTGATTTTGAAGTAGTTTTGGCAAAATATAAGGGTACAAATGTACGCTTAGAGATAACCAAGTATGTCACAAAACTAAATTTACTCTCCAAATTGAGTTTGGAACACCCCAAACAAAAATCCAAACAATAGCCTTAGTTGGCTGCTTGTAAAACGAACATTGTCTTCATGTCTGAGAGCATACTGCATCATCATTCATCCACATAAGTTCACATTTTTTACCAAAAAATGCGAGCATTGTTTCATGATAATATTTTTCTAGTGTTCTCAAAAGCACAAACTAACAGATGTTTTTGTTTTTCCTGTTTCTACCACATTAGATAAAAGGGTATCTGGTTCAATACCATTATAAAACGCATACATACATTTGCGCAATCTTTTGTACTCTATTTTCTCAGCCACTCCTTCCATATGGAGTTTACATTAACCTTTTTAAAAAAACATTTCCAGTGACATCCTCTAACGTCTTCCATATGTCACGTCCAGAACATGAGGGGGAAAGTAGCAAGCCTTTGATTAGTCTCTAATATCACAAGGGCATCCAATGAATGCCTCCAGTTATACAATGCTTATATGTTCACTCCGCAGATCAAAACCAGATTACACCTATGAATGCGACCAGAAAAATATGTAAAATACAAACAAATCGGAAGCACCTTACAAGTAGAGTCATTTTGCCTAAGAAAAATAAAGTTACACAACAAAGACAATCAAATCTCGAGTCATTAGTCGGGCAGCTACAAGGATAAATCTACGGCATGTCGACATTGAGAATAATAGTTTTGGCAGATGACAGATTCTGAATGAAATGCAGGCTACAAATGGACAGGAGATGTCCAATGGGTGGGGGGGCAAACACGAGAGAGGTTACAAGACATCCTCTTGATCTCTCAACTAAGCACACACACACACACACAAGAATATTCTCAAGAAACCACAAAAAGTTAGTGATAGATATAGATGGGGAAAAGTGTATGCCAGGAGATTCCCTTGGAAGGGTTAAGGCTTTAGTAGCTGTCAGTTAGTTAAGACAGTTAGGATAACTGTTAGTTAGTAGCTGTTAGGGAAAAATTATAAATAGTCTGTTGAGGGTGGTGAGACCTCAAAATTCATTTGTATTCTATCTTGGGGGTTAGAAGCTCCATAATAATAATACACACATTATTTTCCTCTATTTTCTGGTTCAGTTCTATCAATTGGTATCAGAGCTTCGATATGGGAGCTGTCAAGCAGTTAATGCTGACAAAGGCGAACACAAGAATGGAGTCACGCATGGAAGCTATGGAGAAAGCGATGGAGGAGAATCACGTAGCGGTAGAGTCGCGATTGAGTTTGATAGAAGGGATGATACAACGATTAGCAGTGGCTTGGGAGAAACAATCGCCGGAATCGAACGTTCACGCTAACAATTTGATAGGAAGGAATAAGGGGAACGCTGCGTATGGTGGCAATCGGTGTTGGAAATTTTCAAGAGGAAATAAAAAAATAATATTTGCTTGGAGAGAACAAAAATATATATTGAAGGAGAAGATGAAGAACTGATAAAAAATAATTGAAAGGGTTGCATTTATTCATCAGCAACAACTACATTTATAATATTCAAATGAAAAAGAAAAACTATTTGTTACCAAGATTTTAGCAACATTGGATAACAACCTAACAACCTATCTTGATCCTAAAATATAGGAACCACTTATTGACTAGAACAATAATAAAAATAGTTGCAATCCAAAAAGCAAATAACCAACACTCCTCCTTTCTTTAGGATTTGCAAACTCCAATCTAAACTTGCTAAAAATAATGATTTTGTAAACAAATCTACTTGTTGATCTTTTGATTGAATTTTTTTTTAAGGTGTACTCCATTGTCAGATCTTAGAATCTGAATTTGCTTGCCACTTTGATTTTCTACTAAACTTTTTGAACTTCCAAAACGCTCCATAATATCGATTATCTGCTAATGAAGGAGTTTTTTTAGATCCAGATACATCTGTGTGGACTAACTGCAGCTTAAGAGTGACTCCTTTTGCTGTCCTCATAAATGGCTTCTTTTTTTTCTTTCCGAATAGACAAGCCTTGCATGTTGGTATGTGATCATCAAGTTCTGGAAAATCAAATACCATTCTCTTGGAATTCATTTGTAGCAACCCTTGGTGGTGATAATGCCCGAGCCTTTTGTGCCAAACTTCTATGATATTTTCTTTGATTGGAAAAACAGTTTGCTCTTCCTCCAACGGATTTAGAGCAAAACTTTTCCCTTTCATTTTTACTTTAAAGATATCCTGATTAGCTGCATCTCTAATCAAACAAAAATTGTCTTCAAAAGTAACTTTGAAGCCTCTTTCAATCAATTGGCCAACACTCAACAGATTTTGTTGAATTTCTGGTACAAAAAGGACATCAGAAATAAACTTTGTA
>PYAF01002406.1:450481-470020 GCA_007407185.1 Glycine tomentella
CTTCCTCCTCTTCTTGATCAACGACCTTAGCTTCTTCCTCTTGATGCTGATTTTTGCTCTTGCATATGATTGCTTCATGCCCCATTTGATTGCACTTGATGCATTCAGCATCAGGTCTTTGCCAACATCTGAATGGAGGGTGACCCATTTTGCCACAATGCTGACAAGGTGGGTAACTTTTCTTTTCACCCTTTCCTTTGTTGTAATCAATTGCACTGCTCTGACTGTTACCTGGATGATTCTTCTTATAGTTTTTAGCTTGTTGGCTCTTGGCTAGAAGAGCACCTTCAACAGCATGATCTTCCCTCATCAATCTTCTCTGCTCTTGGGCTTGGAGGGCATGTAGCACTTCTGCAAAAGTAATTTTAGACAGATCTTTTGTGTTCTCCAACGAAGCAATAGATGCTTCATACCTCTCTGGCACTATTACCAGAATTTTCTCAACAATTCTGGAATCTGCAAAATTACCGCCCAGTAACTTTATCTTGTTGGCAATGCCCAACAATTTATCTGAGTATTCCTTGATTGTGTCAGACTCTTTCATCCTTTGAAGCTTAAATTCCCTCATTAAGTTAAGCACCTGCATGCTTCTAATTCTTGCATCTCCAGCATATTCCGCCTTTAGATAGTCCCAAATCATTTTTGCCGATTTGAGAGTCATGACCCTAGTAAAGATGATTGTAGAGATACCAGCAAAAAGGCATGATTTTGCCTTTGCTTTTCGGCTTTTTTTCTCCTTCTGATTCTTGATCTGGGCCATTGTGGGATTGTCCGGTAGTGGAAGGATTTCATAATCCTCTTCTACAGCTTCCCAAAGATCTAAAGCCTCTAGGTAAGCCTCCATTTTGACGGTCCAAAGATCATAGTTTTCCCCATTGAAAACTTGAAGAGCTACTTGGGAAAAACTTGTTTCAGAATCCATTTTCATAGGTCCTGTAAGAAATAAGCTCTGATACCAATTGTTGGAAATTTTCAAGAGGAAATAAAAAAATAATATTTGCTTGGAGAGAACAAAAATATATATTGAAGGAGAAGATGAAGAACTGATAAAAAATAATTGAAGGGGTTGCATTTATTCATCAGCAACAACTACATTTATAATATTCAAATGAAAAAGAAAAACTATTTGTTACCAAGATTTTAGCAACATTGGATAACAACCTAACAACCTATCTTGATCCTAAAATATAGGAACCACTTATTGACTAGAACAATAATAAAAATAGTTGCAATCCAAAAAGCAAATAACCAACAATCGGTGGAGGACTCTCAAAATGCCAATATTCGAGGGAGAACAACCGATGGGCTGGTTAACGAAGATCGAAAGGTATTTTCGATTGCAGGCCATAAGAGAAGAGGATAAGCTGGAAGCGGTAATGGTTGCCATGGACGGAGAAGCTCTAGGGTGGTTCCAATGGTGGGAATCTGGAAATCCAAACCATTCTTGGGAGGGGTTCAAGATCGCAATCTCCCAAAGATTTCAAGCATATAACCTAGGAAATCCTTTTCAGACATTATTGGTGCTGGAACAGGACGAAACAATGCAAGAATTCATAGGACAATTCGAGAAGCACGTCGGAATGATGAAGGGATTGGAGGAACCATTTCTGGTGGAGGTGTTTCTCAAGGGGCTGAAAGAAGAGATCAGCATTGAGGTAAGGCTCCATGTGCCAAAAAACTTGATAGAATCTATGGTCAAGGCTCGTAGAGTGGAAGATAAGAATCAAGTCTTAGGGAAGTTACCCATGAGTAATAGTAAGAGGTATAATTTTCAGAAACCCAATTATTCGAATAAGAGGTTTGTAAGGGATTGGCAACCAACAAATAGTAAGGTAATTGATCCTACTAATGCTGCTAAAACAGAATCCAGTGGAAGGCAAGGTAAAAGAACCTTCCATAATTTGTCACCCGCGGAAGTAAATGAGAAGATGAGGAAAGAATAATGTTTCACATGTGAAAAGAAGTATAATCTGGCTCATGTGTGTAAGAATAAACAGTTCAAATTGATGATTATGGAAGAAGAGGATGAAGGAGACCCTTGCTAATGAAATGCAGGCTGTTTTTCCTCAACTTGACCTTGAGGACAAGGTCCATCTTGAAAAGGGGGGTATTGACAGATGTAGATGGGGAAAAGTGTATCCTAGGAGATTCCTTTGGAAGGGTTAAGGGCTTTAGTAGCTGTCAGTTAGTGAAGACTGTTAGGATAACTAACTGTTATTTAGTAGCTGTTAGGGGAAAATTATAAATAGTCTGTTAAGGGTTTGGGAGAGGGGTCTTTTGGTTGTTGGAGGGTGCTGAGACCTCGAAACTCATCCGTATTCTATCTTGGGTGTTAGAAGTACCACAATAATAATACACACATTATTTTCCTATGTTTTCTGCTCCAGTTCTATCAATTGATGTTAGGATCCAATTCCAAGGTGTGGGACTTGGAGTCCCACATTGGAAATATGAGATTCTAGTGTGGAGTTTATAAGGTCTTGGGCTCTCCAACTACAATAGCTAGCTTTTGTGGTGTGATTCTCTCAAAGTTCTTATCAATTGGTATCAAAGTCTTCCATCATGACTCTCAACTGCAAATGAGCGGTGAGGGTGGTGACGCCTGTATTGCAGTGTTTGCCCCAGACTAGTCAAAGGGCTAGTGCACAGTCAACCCACATGGGTGTCGGATCAACCCGCATGGGTGTCGGAGCTGTGGAGTGTGGTGGGATGTAAGGATCCAATTGCAAAGTATGGGACTTGGAGTCCCACATTGGAAATATGAATTCTAGTGTGGGATTTATAAGGCCTTGGGTTCTCCAACTACAATAGCTAACTTTTGTGGTGTGGTTCTCTCAAGGTTCTTATTAGTTAGCAACACATCAAGCTTATTAGTACAAACCAACTTCTTAAAAGGCACACAAGAAGTGCAAAAAACTTAGCCATAAACAAAAACAAGATATAATGATGAACCAGAAACCTTTCAAGAATTAAGCTAGACGTTAACTACCAATTCTTGAAAAAGATGGACTTCTTAGTATCAAATGCTCCAAAGCTATATGTGAAACCAAAAGTAAGTAAAAGAACTAACTACAGGATACATGATCACTAACTTCAATATCTAAGCTAGGACCAACTTGACACCCCACTGCAATGTAAATGGAAGAAATAGCAAGAAAACGAAAGGGTGAGAGAATCATCCCAGGTATAACTTCCCTCTTGATTCCATTGACACTAATGCAATATTACAAACCACATAATACACTTTCGCCACACCTAAAAACACAGTAGGAGCAGAAAATTCATATTCTTAAACAATTTAATCATTAAGAAAGGCTAAAGATTAACAACTTTAATTTTATTAGTAAGTACTTAGTGTAGCATTCAGCCTGCTAAAATAGGTATTGTAATACATGCCTCTCTAGTTCACTGCTTGGCTACTTCATATTCATGCCGATCCATGGAGTAAAAGATTAACTTTATATAGATAAAATATGTCTTTATCAAAATAATGGTAATTTGTGCGTTAATTCCAGATCTGAAAATAAAAATAAACGGCTTTAAATTGACATGAAAGCTAAAATCAATAATATTGACTTCGAAAAATGTTGACATGTAGCTTAGACTAAACTAGACATCACCATTAATGGTAAGTTGGTAACATTTAATTCAGTCCATATCAATAATTTATCAGCTATCAACTGATTGCCCCAATTTAAATTTTGGCTACATATCATGACAGCATTGCAATCAATTCATAATTAAGGCTAAGCTAAAAAAGCCTGTGAAAGAGCGGAAAAATATACATTGCAAACAGTAACAGAGTAATAGCATCATGATGGAATAATCATAAAACAGAACATAATGATGAAATAAAAATTTCTTCTACCAAAAGAATTCATAAATCAGAATATAAGATGAGAAACAAGAAAATAGTAAAGGTATCAGAAATATTTCACAACCCAATTCTTGTTTGCTGTTGTTAGTCATCTTCCGCAGCAAGCTTGATCGGTGTCACAAGGGAGTGAAAATAGAGACTGCGTATACACGGCCACCTTAAATCCATGTCGACCATTAAAATCGGAACGATATTCTTGCTGTTGTCCCTTGTCATTACATTTCACCAATGCAGTACTGAAATCTTTTCCAACAATATCACCACTTGTTGTAGAGCATATTGGTAAGAAGGGCCAATGATTAGGAATGTTTTCATTTTTGAAAGACATGACAATAGTCTTAGTCCAAGATGACTACACTTTGTATCTTTACATCGCCCATTTCAAATTCGAACGTTTTGACATAAAGTACGTCTCAATCGGACAAAAGTTATGACCGTTCGAAGTTTATATACACCGCGCATGCATGACACGTCATAATCAGGGAAAACACGTCTAATTTAGGCGTGTTCAAACATGCCCAAATTTGACTGCCCCAGATTTTGAAATAGTTTCCAAACATCACCATATTTCAAAATAGTTTAAAAAATTGTATTATTTTTAAAAATTTGCCCAAAAACCTAAGATATAAACAAGATATAATGCTAAACCAGAAACCTATGGAGAACAAATCTGTTGTAACATGTGCATGACCGATTCTTTTAACGAGTTACCAAAATAACAGAGAAATATGGAAAACGTAAATCTCATAGTGGATGGCTGAATAGGTGGCCAATATATAGCTTTGTGAACACCTATGATATGAACATTATAATTACAAGTATTGCCAAACATAAAGTCGAGCTTTCAAGCAGCAAAATTATAATAATAAGTATTGAGAAATAGAAGGTTGAGCTTTAATGCAACAAGAGCAGAATCAACGTGAAGGGGGTGCATTGAAGTCTATGGATAGCATTTAAGGAGCAAACAGGAAAAAGATCCTCTGCAGTTTTGAAATCTCAGCTGTTAGTTATTTTAATATTTGATAAATTTAATGTATAAAGTATACAAAAATATGCATGAATGGTTATACTTATATCTGTAATCTGCACACTCCAGTTTTATTTAACCGGAGAGGATCCGTGTTCGGAATATGAACACAAAGTCTGTGTCACTATGTGTTTGTGTGGCAGCTAGTTCAAAATGAGATATTGCAAAGTGGGGATTAGATATGAGAGAAAACCATGACTTATACACATTTGAAACTTAGATTTCAATTTGTGTGTAAGTCATGACTTATACAAATTTTAAAACTTAAGATTTTAATGTGTGTGTAAGTCATGGCTTTCTCTCATATCTGATCCTGTAGCAGATGCACCACAATCTTTTGCGTTCTGTTTTTTCCTATGTGACTGAGTCTCTTCATTTTAAGGCACTAACTAACTTGTTATATAACAATAACTCAGATTCACACAGAGGAGATATAGGAGACTCAAACTCACGGTTGACCAAGCAAAAGCTAAGGAATAGGTCTTAAGGCAATAAGAAAAGCCCTTCGAGTTGGCCCAACACAAAACAGCAAGCTTTACACTCTCCCCAATTGCTAACATACACTCCCATTTTCCTTTTTTTATATAAATTTATCTAAATAATTTTTGTTTCCCTTTTCAAAGATTAATCCTCCCGCATTTCACTTTACTCCCCCTTTGGTTTCACCACACTAGTTGCAAGTATTTTGTTTCTCCATTTTCATTTGTGCGGCTAGTTTGTGAAAAATGTGCTGATCCTTTGATTGTTCTAGCCTGTTATGTGGGAAAATAATAAGAAATTTGCAGAAATAGAAGCATAAAAATCTAGACATGCAAACTTTTTGTTCTAGCCTGATTGTATTTGTTGCGGCCTGTTATGTTTTAAATTTGAGACTTTAGTTAGATTTGACACTTTTGTATGTCTCATGGTTGGCACATGCCTACATGGTGATGATTGGATGAAGCCAATATAGAGTATCACAATACACATTGCAAAAACTGAAAAAGCAACTGATTGATAATTATGCTAATCCATTGCTGGTTCTATACAGGATTACACACTCTTAGCATTATAGGAGTTAGCAGATCATAGTAGATATGTTAAAATTTCTGTTTTAGCTGATGGCTTTTAATGAACTTTATTGCAGGGATGTTCTTCGATGGGGGGAAAGAACATTGTTTCCAGCAAAACTAACACAAAAGGACACGCTGTTCGGCTGGTGCAACTGTGCACAGAAGAACATTTTCACTAGAAACATTAGTTAGTGCCTTCAAATACGGATTCACTTTTCTGTTGATATAAATCTTGCCCAAAATTGTTATCCGATTCTTCAGAATTTCCTTTATATATTTGTTTAACTGTAAAATGGTGACGACAACTTCAACATAGTAATTTACTTATATTATGCTTATGCCAATTGCCAAGGGAAAAGAGACAACTCGTACTTCTCTATATTGTATTTTTTAAATAAATAAAAAAATAGTTGAAGGTTAAATGAGAGTGCGTGGTATTTTTCTTGTAAAAAAGAAGTTAGTGGGTATTTTTTCTATGCACTTTAAACTATGTTAGTTAAAATATTTTTTTTATACATTAAAGTAAGTTAAACGATAAAATATTTCAAAAAAATATGGAGATGAAAAGTGGGTATTACTATTATAAGGGTTATTTATATTGGGAAAAGGAGGAAACGTGGATATTGCCTCTATATGTTTTTTTAAAATGATGGAGCTTAAATGAGACTGTAGTTAGTGGGGTAATTTTTATATATATACAATTAAAAAATAATAGTAATATAGTTCTATAATGTTAGTTAAAGGACAAAATAATCCAAAAAAATATGGAGAGAAAAAGTGAGACAGTGAGTATTGCCACTAGTGGAAAACATACACTGCTAAATTTGGTTTTTAATATTTTTTTATCTTTTAAGAATTTAATATGATTAACTTGATATGAGCGTTTCAAAAACCACAATGGATAAAGAAGTTTAATGAAAAGTGAAGAACAAAACAGTATTATTTATATATATATATATATATAATTATATTAACCTCTGCAATGTTTAATAGAAATGTAGATGCTCATTGATTTAACTTCGTAACTGACAAGAGTAAATAATTATTTCAATTTCTCTCTTGGTTACAGGGAGGGCCTAACAGTCCAAAGAAAGTAAATAGTGCCAATTTTTAAAACAAATAAATTTTCATATAAATTTTTGAAAGTGTAATTGATCAATCACATTAGTCTAAAATATTTTAAAATGTGATTTAAGAAATAATATTAATATATATTTAGGATCAAAATAACATTAAATAGTTAAGTTAAAAATTTAGGTGAACTTAAAAATAAATAGATGAAACAGATAAAAAAATTAAGAATTTATTTGATTTTTTTTTAGTTTAACCTACTAAAATATAATGTCTTACACTTTTAAGGACCAAAATAAATAGTACTAGTAGTGGATAATATATGAAGGCACGTGCACAAATGCAATATAAGAAGGCCTACAATCCAAAGAGTTTGGCTTAATGGTGTAAATATTTTGTTGTGTTCATATAAGTAAAAATGATGTATTTAGTGGAATAATTCGTATATTTAATTAACCTGTGCAAATTTTGTTTGTATAAGTGGCAACCACGCACTGCATTGAAATTAATCTCTAATTTAGTGAGTCAGGAATATTAGTGTGAAAAAAAAATTACCAAAAAATATATAAGAAGGCCTACGAGATGGCCCAACAAAAAATAGCAAGTTTAGGCCCAAATAGGGCCCAACAAGAGGCCGTGAAGCTCCTAAACCCTAAATATACAGAGTTGTGTCGTGAGTCGACTTATTTGCGTGTTTTCATCTTTGTCGTTCAGTTCTGAACGGAAAAGCACCGTCGCACCTTCCCTGAGGTTTCTCTTCTCTGTCGGTAAGATTAACATTATTCTCTCGCTCTTCATAAAGTGGTTCCATTCGGAGTGTGTGATTTAGTTTACGCCGCTATAATTATAATAAATTGTTTGATTCTAATTGAAATTTGCGTCTCAGTGAGTGACCATGGTGAGGGTTAGTGTGCTGAACGATGCTCTGAAGAGCATGTACAATGCTGAGAAAAGGGGGAAGCGCCAAGTCATGATTCGGCCATCCTCCAAAGTCATTATCAAATTCCTTTTGGTGATGCAGAAGCACGGTATATGCCTCAGTAATCAAAGTTTTTATTTTTATTTTCTGTTTTATTATTTTAGTTTGTGTATTGAATTTGTTGTTGTGTTCGGGTATTTTTTGTGTAGGATACATTGGAGAGTTTGAGTATGTTGATGACCACAGGGCTGGTAAAATCGTGGTTGAATTGAACGGTAGACTGAACAAGTGTGGGGTTATTAGTCCCCGTTTTGATGTCGGCGTTAAAGAGATTGAAGGTTGGACTGCTAGGCTTCTCCCCTCAAGACAGGTCAGTTAAAGTTATATTTTTCTTACCCTTCTGTGTCCTGTGTTCAAATGCATGTTTCTATGAACTTTAAACACACCATGAGGTGAGGTCTTACGTTTGTATAGTGCCATGGAATAAGAGCTTATCTGTGTTACCATGTTGTTAAGATCAGAACTATGATCCTTCATATAAAAGGGGTTGATTCTTCCTTGTGGTGATTGTATTACTTCTATGTTGTGAAATTTTTATGTAAGGGTTGAGTTAGATTGGTCAAGGCTGATTGCTTATATACTAAGGTTGATTTATTTGTAGCGCTGCCATGACTTTAACTCGCTCAATATCATCACTTATCAGATTAACCATTGAACTACATTGATTGGTTACTCTCTTATGTTGAATATAAATGGCTCCTCCACTTATCCCTTACCTTTTGATTTATACTAATTTTGCAGTTTGGGTATATTGTATTGACTACCTCTGCTGGCATCATGGATCACGAAGAGGCTAGGAGAAAAAATGTTGGTGGTAAGGTACTGGGTTTCTTCTACTAGAGTGTAATTTCGATTAAGGATGTCAGGGATTTCAATTTTGAGATTCATCGGTTGGAATGGAGGATATGCTGGTCCCCTAGTAATATCAAGCATAGCAGAAGCTGTTTTGTGATGTTCTTTATTTTGTTTGCAAAACCAAGTTGGTAACTATAACTTTTATTTTCTTTTATCATTATTTTTCTTTATACCAAAATGTACTGTCCAAGTTGTTTTAATCAGTGAGAGCTTTGATTAGAAAGTGGGAGCGTGGCGATGTTTGAGTTGGTGTGAGCGATTCTTGATATTTCATTGAATAGATTGAATTCTGAAATTAGTAGATTTGAGCTTTCAGAAAATTCTCATGTTCAAAAACCACCATTAAATTATGCTGATTCCAGTTTGATATTAAAAGGAAATTTTCAAGCTATTTCCATTCTTTGGAGCAGTCTCTGTAGTTCTATGAACCCCTTTTTTTAGATAATTAAATACTGTGACGTTTGAATTTCTAAACGACAAGCACTTAACTATCAAATAGACCCTCCAGGAAGGCATTCGCGTTTCACATTAATTAGTATGTGTAAAACTATAAAGTACTATATAATCAATTACTGCTTAGCCTAATCAGAAAAGTGATTTCTAGCCATAAGAATGTACATCTCTTTAAAGGGGTGTGGACGAACCGCGTTTTTGGATACACTTTCTGTGACGATTGAGATGATTTTTTTTATCTCATCAAAAGCTACTAGCTCTGGTCTATTTTGCGTATTTTATTTTTCATTCTTTACACGGCATGCCGTAGCAGTATGGTCAATTGTCTAAGGAAACCAAGTCCTACTTATGGACAAAGGTCTTTAATTTAAAAAATATACAAGTTATTGATAGATTATTTTTATAATGAATTTTGATAGATTTTTGTACAAACTTTTGACTTTTTTAGACAGTTTTTACTTTTCTATCTGTTATCAAACTTTTAACTTTTATTTGATCTTTGCAAAGCATATCTTTGAAGAAGGACTAAGAGTTTCAAGTATGAAAAGATTGAAGCTTGTAAAGATGGTCAAAGGTCCTAATTAGTGGTTTAAAAAAAAAAATCATATTCATAAAATGTATTTGACTATTTGTAGTTCTTGTATTAGAGACCAGAAAAATTAAGATTAGAAGTTAGCGTGTGGGAACAAGTTTATCTTTGTCTTTTTTTTTTTGGACATATCTTTGTTTTTATTTGGTTTGAAATTTTGATATATCTTTCATTAAATCCAAATCATAACCCAATATGGGATAAGATTGGTTCAGTTGATATATATTGGAGTTTCTGATATTCAATTATATTAAATCCAACAATATCAACAACACTTTTAATCTAAGTTGATAGGAGTTGGTGTTAGATATCTTGTTCCGTCTTAACATGAGCTTTTACCTTTAGATTTTAAATTGCTTCTTCACAATTCAAGTTTTCTAGTAACACCGTCTTTGGTTCATCAATATGCAAAAAACATACACCACGTCACTTCCTCTTGAATATCTTTTATATTAGTTCATCTATCATTAACGCAAGGAAATAACGACTAAGAGTTAAACCTTAATGTACACTTACTGTGATAGGAAAATAACTTGATGTTCCATTACAAGCTTTTACACACGTGGTAGTTCCATCATACAAATTCTTGATTGAATTTATATACTTTAATGATATTTTTTTCTTCTCAAGATCCCACAATAAAACTTTTCTTGGAACTTTATCATATATTTTCTCAAGATCTATGAACACTATATGTAAGTCTTTCTTCTTTTCTCAATATCTTTTCATTAATTGTCGCATCAAGAAAATGACTTTCATGATACATCTTCTTGGCATAAATTCAAATTAATTTATAGAAACTTTGGTCTCTCTCCTCAGGCGATGTTCAATAACTCTCTCTCATAACTTCATTGTATAGTTCATAAGCTTAATGTCTCTATAGTTAGAACAATTTTGAATATCTCTCTTATTTTTGTAAATAGGCACAAACTTATTTTTCCTCCAAAAATCATATATCTTATTTGTTTGAAAAACTTATTGAAAAGATTAGTTAGTCATTTTATTGTCACATCTCCCAAGTCTTTTCACACTTCAATAGGAATGTCTCGAGTCCTAAAGTTTTATTATTCTTCATTCTCTTTAAAGTCTCCTTAACTTCATATGTATTAATTTTGTGCACAAATCTTCTATTCAGATCATTACAAGCATCCTCCAAGTCCAATTCACTTTTATTGTCATCTCCATTAAAAAGTTTGTTAAAGTAGTTCATCCATCTTCCATTTACATCTTCATCTCTTACAAAAAAAAATATATTTTCATCATTAATGCGTCTAACTTGGGTGAGGTTTTTACTCTTCTTATCCCTCATTTTTGCAAGTTTGTATATATTTTTTTCATCATCCTTGCTCCTAAGATTTTTATACAAATCGGCGAAAATCTTGCTTTTAGCTTTCCGTAATGCTTTCTTTCCATTTTTTCTCGCTAATATAATTTTTTTAAGTTCTCATCATTGGAACTTTTATGCAAAGATCTAAAACATTTATTCTTTTATTTAAATGCCTCATTCACCTCTCTATTTCACCACCATGTTTCCTTTATAAGAAATTTGTTTCATTTGTTTTCTCTGAGCACTTTCCTTCTCACATTTTGGATACACTTAACCATCTCATTTCATATTTCATTTGTTTCTCCAACAGACTCTCACGATCCTTCATGCGATATGTTTTCTTTGAACTCTTTGTTTTTCTCTCCTTTAGCTTCCACCATTTTATTCTTGGATTTTGAACCTTCTTTCTCATATTAAGTACTTTATTAAAACAAACTTCTAAAACTATATGCTTATACTACGTAATGACACACTTTTCAAGATAGACCTTACAAAATCGATATAAATTTATATAAAATTAAAGCATAAGAAAATAAAAGAAAGTATCCAAATAAAAATGAATACGGGAAGAGTAGAGTTGTATAGGTCTAAAAAAGTAGGTAGATTCATACAATCATACGTTATTTACAAAATTATTATTACACAATCATATATATATATATATATATATATATATTATAATAATAATATTGAATGAGGTTGGGAAACATAATGCCTGAATTTGTTCTCAAATTATAAGGGTTTAATTCTAACTAGGTGGAACACTTGTGCATTACACAAATTTGATTATTATTGTTTTTTTTCTTCAAGATTTTAATGAGACACATTTTTATATAATAAATATTCAAATAGTGTTATAAATGATTCATTTATGATTGCTCGTATTTATTTCATTTTTGTTTATTTTTAAAAAATTATTATATAAACTATATATATATATATATATATATATATATATATTCAAAAGTCATACTTAATATTCTAATTATATAGATCACATATGGTCAAGGATCTTATGTACCTTTAGTTTTTTTATAAGAATAAGTTATTATAAATTTTATACTATCATTTATTTTTTATAAAATTGATCAGAGATAATAATAATAATAATAATAAAATAAATAAATAAAATAAAGAAATCCTAACTTATGTAAAAACAAGATGATAAAATTTATAAAATCTTACCTTATGCCTGGAAGGAGAGAAAAATATATAATAAAATCTTATATATAAAAATTGAAGATTAAAATCACGTTTTATTAACTAAATTTTTTGACATGTCCTATAATAATAAATTAATAAGAAAAAGAAAGAAGAAATAAATTTAAGAAATGAAAGGAATAGATAGAAAAAAAAGTGGGAAAGAAGCAAATTATTCCAAAGATTGACACGTGCACAAATAGGTGAAAAGTGAAAAAAGTAAAATTGGCAGTAGATTTTTAATTAAGGATCCAGTAGAATATTTTATTATTATACTATAATAGAAGCTAAGCATCTAAAAAAATGGTGGGACAGGATTAATTGAGTTTGAAATAAAAAATAAAAAAAGTGAGATAATTTCTGGTTTAAAAAATAAAATTGTTTGGGTCCTCCTCTCCTGCGTATAAAAATAAAATTATAGTATGAGTGCCCTAAAAGTCTAAAACTAAAATGAAGAGAGAGAGTGGCAAAGGGAAAAGGAGAGCGAAGAAGAAGACGGTGCTTCTGCCGTGGGAATTGATAACTGATATCTTGTTGAGGTTGCCAGTGAAATCTCTTGTTCGTTTCAAATGCGTGTGTAAGTCATGGTTTTTTCTTATCTCTGATTCTCACTTTGCAACATCACATTACGAATTAGCTGCCCCTGGCGTCAATAGACTTCTGTTGTTAGACCCGACTGCTACAGAAATGCGCTCCATAGACATCAATGCTTCCCTTTACGATGATTCTTCTATTGCTGCATTCAAGCTTAACTTTGTGCCCCCCAAACATTCTTATTTCCGAATCCTAGGTTCCTGTAGGGGTTTCTTACTTTTGGACTATAATGGAGATCGAAGTTTCTGCATATGGAATCCATCTACTGGTATCTATAAATTTGTAAATCGGTGGTCATCTATTTCTGATATGGTGGGTTACTTGTTATCCACGACATTTCTCAGTGGTCTTGTGTATGATCCATCAACGGATGACTACTTAGTGGTTCAAGCATTCTACCCATTAGGGGGTGTAACTGCACCCCTTGTGGCGTATTTCTCTCTCAGAGCTAATGCATGGAAAGAAATCGATGCTACCCATTTGCCTTACAAGCGATGCTCTAATTATGATATTGAACACCAAACCGGGTTGTTCTTGAACGGTGCTATTCATTGGTTGGCTTTTCGTTATGACGTATCAGTATATACTATTGTTGCCTTTGATTCAGCGGATAGGGTTTTTTCAGAGATATCTCTGTCAGTTAATTTTGTGTATGAAAGCTTTCAACTTTGTCTTTTAAGGGTACTTGGAGAATTGCTTAATATATGTGCTGTGAGGTACAACCATTCAGTAGAAATATGGGCCATGAAAGAATACAAAGAGCAGTCATCTTGGACTAAGACTATTGTTGTGTCTGCTGATGACTTTCCTACTCTATACTTCTTTCCAATATGCTCAACAAAAAGTGGTGATATTGTCGGAAGAGATTACGGACTTGAATTGGTGAAATGTAATGACAAGGGACAGCTTCAAGAGGATCGTGACTATTGTAATGATCAATATGTATCACGGACCCGGATGGCTTGGTATACGGAGTCTCTACTTTCACTCCCTTGCAATAGTGAGCAAGCTGAAGAGACAGCTAAAAATAGCAAACAGGAAAAATAGGTTGTGAAATATTTTCTGACCCCTATACTATTTTCTTGGTACTCACTTATTATGATTTATTCTTCTGGTGACTGGTATTATGAGGCATGAAAACATAGTAGGTAGAATGTTGAAACTACCATTTCATCATTATGTTTTGTTCTAAGTTTATTTTATCATTTTTATGTATGAATTCTTCTGGTATTATGAAGCATAAAAACATAGTAGGCAGAATGTTGGAACTGCTATTTCATCATTATGTTTTATTCTAAGTTTATTTCATCATGATGTTATTATTGTATTATTGCTTGCAATTTATGTCCTTTCACTCTTTCACGGGGTTTTTAGCTTTGCCTTAGTGGTGAATTTATTGCATTGCTAGCATGATATGTAGCCAAATTTTAAGTTGCTACAATCAGTTGATAGCTGAAGACACTATTGATATGAACTGGATACAACATGTTGTGAAGTCAATATTATTAACCTTGGCTTCCATGCCAAATTAAAGGTGTTTATTTCTAATTTGTGTCTTTATTAATAGTTATATTACTGTTGCTTTGATAAAGACATATTTGATCAATATAAAGTTACTCTTTTACTCCATGTATTGGCATGAACATGAAGTAGCCAAGCAGTGAACCAGAACAGGGAAGCAGGAATTACTCTACTACCTATTTTAGCATGTTGACATGCTCCACCAATTACTTACTAATAAATTTAAATCTTTTATCTTTTCCAATGACTAATTTATTAAAGAATATGAATTTTCTGGTCTGACTCTGTGGCTTTAGGTGTAAGGAAAGCGTATTATGTGGGCTCTAATATCACATTAATGTCAATGAAACCAATGGGGATGTTATGCCTGGGGTGATTCTTCTCTCACCCTTTCTTTTCTATTTAAAGCTTATGAATTTGTAAACTCAGTTTTCTCACTATATTTTTCCCATGAATATTGCAGTGGTAGTGTCAAATTAGTCCTAGCTTAAGTTGGTGATCTTAGATCCTTTAGGTAATTTGTTTACGTACTTTTGATTTACACATTTAGCTTTGGAGCATGTGATACAGAGAGGTCCGTCTTTTAAAAGAATTGGTTATAAACATGTTACAACAGCATATTTCTTGATGGCTTAGGTTTTTGTGTGGTTCTTATTATGTGCATTTCAAGAAATTGGTTTGAACTAAGTTTGATATACTGTTAATGGCATATGTTTACCTGAGAATGTGTACCATTTGTTTGAGGTAGGTTTAGGAATCTAATTGTCAACAGATAGTTATCTGTATCTCTTCCTTGACTCTTTCCTCTTCTTCTATTGGTGGTTAAGTTAAAGGTGGAACATAATAGACCCTAAATGAAAACCTTTTTTTTTGTCTCGTTTATATATATTTCTTAATTATCTTAGTTTTAAGAACTGAGTTATTTCAGCATTCTTTAAAACAAATGTATGAGCAGGTGGTGCCTTTGGTTGTAACTTAAAAATTGCTAATAATCTTGTGTAAACAAAGTTTTGTGTTTGTTGTTTTGGGGCTTGCCCAATTTTGTTTCTTCTGAGAATGGAATGTTTTCTTGTATTTTGACTGAGCGTCACAAGCTGGTACTGTTCTCTCATTTGATTCAAAACCAATATAGGTACAATTACTACTTACTATCATAATGCAGTGATTGACTTTCTTTTCAGTGATAGTTATACTAAAGTTTTAGCCTTTTTTCCATTAGAGTGACTTGAATGGTGTAGGATGCCTTATCAATTTTAGTTTTCTTTTTTACTTGCCTTTGGCAGATAGCCCAAGTCTAAGTAACTTCATTAATTAGTAAGTTGATGAACAATCATTTGGCTATAGTAGAAAAAGCAAGTGAACCATCCTCAGCTTGTAATTTATGGATAAGATTTTGAAAAGAAAAGATTTTATTTTTATGATATGAATTAATACAAGTTCAGATCATTCAGTTAACTTATTTTTAAGTTATGTTAGTTTCTAAAAATGTTCGAGTAATAACCATAAAAATAAAGTACTTTGACGAATACAGCATGGGGATAACTAAAAAGTGTTAAATAAATTTGCCAATTCTAATAGGCACGATGCACAATTGTACATGTTACATGTATATGCAAAGTTTTTCCCAAGCATAGATAGCAAGAACAAAATGTGTAAAATCTAACCAAACTTGTATCTGATGAAAAAAACAATGGCTCTTAAGAATGTTCCAGTAATAACCATAAAAAGAAAGTACTTTGACAAATACAGCATGGGGATAACTAAAAGGTGTTAAATAAATTTGCCAATTTTAATAGGTACAATGGACAATTGTACATGTTACATGTATATGCAAAGTTTTTCCCAAGCATAGATAGCAACAAAATGTGTAAAATCTAAAAAACCTTGTATTGTATCTGATGAAAAAAACAGTAATGTTAAATAAAGGATCGTAGGATAAAGGTGACACCCTGACAATTAGTCGATGTTCGCCAGAATGGAATGTAAAAAGATAGGCTTAAAGCCTTAAACAGTTAAACCCAATTTATCATACCTATAATTAGTGCCTTAGTGGAATGACAAACCTAAGTGACAGATCGATCGATTGAGCAACACAACGTCTTGTAATTAACTGTGTGTGTATGTTGTTACTAGTTACAACAAAATGATATCATAAGCAAACCACCAAAAGAAAATAATATTTTTCCAACCTCAGGTTTAGCATTTAGGACTTGTTCAAATTGTTTTACGATGATTCTGCTTAAGCTGTGATAAAGCTCAACTTTATGGCCCCAAAACCTTATGATGTTCGAATCCTAGGTTCCTGTAGGGGTTTTCTACTTATGAAATTTGAACTATAATAGATGTCTCTGCATGTGGAATCCATCTATGGGTGTCTAAAAAATTTGTAGATCAGTCACCTATTTTCGATATGGGTCACCTGCTTCAAGCATTTCTCAGTGGTTATGTGTATGACTCCCAGTGGATGATTACTTGGTAGCAAATGACTACTTGGCGGTTCAAGGCACAGAATGATGAACAACAGTTTAATCATTGTGTGTTCTGTTTCATGATTATCTCATCAAAATGTTATTGCTGCGTTATTGCATGCAATTTATATATCCTTTCACTCTTTCACAAGGTATTTTGCTTAATTTTAATTGTGAATTTATTGCATTGCTTACATGATATGTAGCCATATTTTAAATTGGGAGAATCAGTTGTAGCTGACACCGCTGATATGAACTGGATACAATATCACTTTTAATATTGATGTCCAATTTAATCTTAAGCTACTTGGCAAAATGTTGTGAAGTCAATATGATCAATCTCGGCTTCCATGCCAAATTAAAGATGTTTATTAATATTTGTGTATTGAAAAACACATGAATTACCATTATTTATCCGCATAAAGTTGCACCCCCCCCCAATGTATTGGCATGAATATGAAGTAGCCAAGCAGTGCACCAGAAAGGCAAGAAATTACTCTACCTATTTTTGCAGGCTGAAATGCTACACTAAATAATTACTAATAAATTTGAAGTTATTACTCTTTTGCCTTTTGTAATGACTAATTTGTTAAAGAATATGAATTTTTTGGTTTGACTGTGAACCATGAAGTCTTAGGGAAAGCATATTATGCGGATTCTAATCTCACACTATTGTCCACACTCCACAGCGCCACTAGGGAGGTTTTGCCTGGGCTGGTTTGGTTCTTCTCTTTACATTTCTTTTCTATTTAGAGCTTATGAATTTATGAACTCTGATTTCTTGCTATTTTTTCCCATAATATTGGTGGGATTATCAAACTGGTCCTAGCTTAGGTTGGTGATGATATATATATTATGGTATTCAGTGTACATCCATTAAGTAATTCATTCACCTACTTTTGGCCGACAACCTTAGTGGAATAACAAACCTCAGTGGCAACCAACAACTACAATGCAGTATACAGGATAAATTACACTTTGATCTTGGATTATTTTCAATTCATATACATGTTTGTTCCGATGAGGAGAAGGCAGATAGATTAGAGATGCAGTTGTGTCAGTGTAAGTAGCATTTAGTACATTTGTTTGTGTGCGGGCACGTTTTTGTGTATTTGCACGTTTGTGCATTCCACAATAATTTGAACACGAGAGGAATCTGAGTCTGTTAGAGTATAGAAGAGTTTACATCACTGTTAGTGACAACAAAACACAACTATACTATCAATAGTTAGTTACCTAATTGTATTTAGTTAATAGTCAGTTAGTTAGTCTACTGTAATCCCTTATAAATATGGAGGAATATGTATCAGAACACATAATACTACACTTCAATATTATTTTCTCAGTTCCTTACTCTGTAATCTCTATCAATTATCATCAGATAAGAACTTTATTCAAATTTCAAAACTCCATGATCATGGTAGAATTAAATGCGTTACTCTGCAGTTTACCTATCTAGTGCTAAACTTCTTATCAAATAGACACACTTTTGTCTCACTTAACTAATTTCTTTGGAACAGTCACTAGTAGGACCTAAAAATATAAATTGTCTACAAACATAATGGTGTGAAGAAAAAAAAGAACAAGAGAAAGATGATAATTAATGTATTTTGGTATAAAAATTGAGATGCTAAAGCTAAAAATTCGTGTTAAGTGACAGGTAGATGGATCAATTCCAACTTGTCTCCACCACCTAACTATAAATAAATAAATAAACAGTAACACTATATCTTGTGGTTAACTGTGTATGTGTTGTTACAGTTATAACAAAATGATAACATGAGCAAATAATCAAATCAAGGTAATATTAAATTTGGAGATATAATATCTCCCACAAGTTGGGAACTGAAAATAAATATATTTTTTTCCCAAGGAGCATGGGACATGGATCATGGGTGTTTGGCCAAAAAAGGATTTGTATGGGTTTGGGTGTCGGCTTTTTGACGCACTCGAGTTAAAAAAAAAAATAATTACCATTTAGAAATAAGTTTTAAAAGTCCTAATAGGTGATATGACTTCTGATTCAGAAGTTATAACTGTTTTTCTTAAGTATATTTATGACTTTTAAATCATAAATAAGTTTACTACTTTTGACGGTTTTGTTTTGTTTTTTTTACGACTTTTGACCGTTTTTGTTTTTTATTTTTATTTTTTGCTTTTATTTTTATGACTTTGGAGTTATGACGTTTTTGCTTTTTTTTTTACGACTTTGAAAGTCATAAGTGTCCTTACAACTTTTGATAGTTTTGCTTCTTTTTTTTTTTTTTTTTTTTTTTTTTTTTTTTTTTTTTTTTTTTTTTTTTTTTTTTTTTTTTTTTTTTTTTTTTTTTTTTTTTTCTTTTTTTTGATTATGAGTAATGTTCTATATTTTAATTTTTTTCTATATTTTTTTTATGCCAAAAAATGTTTAGAACTGATACAAGGAAAATAAGGCTAATATTATTTCTATTTTTTTTTACTTTTGTTTACTTTGTAACGTTCATTTCATATTCATTACACTTTTAATGAAAGACATGTTAACTACTT
>PYAF01002406.1:470120-498486 GCA_007407185.1 Glycine tomentella
TAATATTATTTCTATTTTTTTTTACTTTTGTTTACTTTGTAACGTTCATTTCATATTCATTACACTTTTAATGAAAGACATGTTAACTACTTTTATTACTTAAATAAAATCTATTGTTAATACTAAAACAATTGTTAAAAAATTAATTAATATTATTGTAACAAATGCTTAATTAAGATAATGATAATTGTAAAAAATAATTAACAAAAACATAAATAAAAAAATCTGCATTTGATACATTATAAGTTAATATTAATAACAAAATATTTTCATTTAAGAATAAGTCTTTTGAAATATAAATCTTAACATCACTAAAAAAGTATAGAAAATTAATTAATTAAATAAATAAATATAAAATTATTTATAACATAAATTAATAAAATATTAAATAAAATGATATAAAAATCCATACAAAATATTAAATGAAATTACAAAAATTAAAATTACTTGTATTTTTAAATAATAGAAGTAGTTAATTAAAAAAAACAAAATGGATAGAAGTTGTAAAAAAAAAAGCAAAAAAAAAAAAAAATATAAGAATCATAAGTCTTAAATATATTTAAGACTTTGAAGTCATAAACTTATTTACTACTTAAAAGTCGTAAATATACTTACGACTTCGTTAAAAAAAAAAAAATCGTAACATATATGTTACTACTTCTAATCAGAGGTCGCACAACCTGTTATGACTTACCTCCATTAATTTTTTAAAACTTATTCCTAAATAATAATTAATTTGTTTTGCCTCTGGTGCGTCAAAAAGCCTTTGGGTGTCATCATCGACAGTAACCTGCATAATTTGTTCAACAATGTTACTATTAATAGTATACGAGATTTTGTGTTGGGTTACAAATTTATATGTTTTTGGCTTTAGCAGTTAGCTGATGAAAACAATATCTGCTTCTTTTTCTTTTTCTTTTGAAAAAAAAAAAAAACATGTTAAGGATATTATACGTAGCATCACTGAACAAGCTGATGCTATTCTTTTAGTTTATCCAAACCAATAGAGGTACAATGACTACTATCATAATGCAATTGACTGACTTTCTTTTTAACAATAGTCATACAAAAGAAGATTCCTCATTGAGGTTAGTTTATTTTTACTTGCCTTTGGCAGGAATCGTGATAGTTGGGGTTTTAGTAACTACTGGTAAGTTGATGAACAATCATTAGGCTTTAGTACAAAGAGCAAATGAACCACCATCAGCCTGTATCTTGTTAATTCAAAATTGGCAATGACTACTCTGATTGAAAATTAACCTTGCAAGGATCGAAGAGGAAAATTTATCCTTTTATGGGAAGCATACTAAGAAGAAAACTAGTGTAAGAAATAAGAAGAGGATTTGTCAGACTTTCTAATTCAAACTGGTGTTGCACTTACTTAAGTCATGAAAGTTTTAGTAACTGCTAATCATAAAATCGTCGCTATCGTTAACTTTAACATAAATTTTTAAATCGTAAATTATAATTAAATATTAAAAAATTAAATTCTTATTAAAATTAAATTCAAATAATTTATTTTATTATTAATATAAAAAGTTTTTTAATTATAATTAAATTAATTAATTTGTTTGTGTTTTATTTGCCCCCAAAACCTTTTGGCAACGGTCAAATATCACCCGGAATCAATGGGGTGGAAAACCAGATTGTTTGGTCTTTGGTTGAACTGTTGAAGGCACCCAACTGTTTGTTGTCTACAAGTGCGTATGAGGAAGGAATACAAAACTGCTGCCTTCTTATTTTTAAAAGAAAAAATTGGAAAGCGTCACATGAGAATCTGTATGCCTGTCTATTTGAAAATGTGAAGCCTTTTCTACCCACAGCTCACATCTACAACGACTATGCTGGAAAGGAACATTTGGGCCTCTTTGTATATTTTTAGTTTAGCTTTTTCAAAAGAACAAATACATGAAACAAAATATTGAGGTTTCAACTTTGAACACAATATTTTCTCCCTTTTTTTTTATCTTCTGGCCTTGACTAAAAGTTGGAGATATGATATCTCCCGCAAGTTGGGAACTGAAATAAATATAACTTTTTCAAGGTGCATGGGACATGGATCATGGGTGTTCGGCCAATCGGCCGAAAAAAGATTTGAAAGGTTTTGGGTGTCATCATCGATAGCACCTAGCATATATAATTTGAACCTTGTTTATATGGCGTAACTTCAATAATGCTACTATGATGAATTGATGATTTGCTCGATCTTATTTGGTTCGGGAGATTTTATATATAATTCTGTAAGAAAATTCAAATAGTATATAAGATTTCTGTGTTGGGTTTCAATATGTTTGCCTTTTGCTAATAAATGGTATTCTAGTATTTTCATAATACAAATAAGAGGCAGGCACATAGTATTATTAAAATACTATTGATGACTGACGGTGCAACAGTGTGGCTAATACGATAATTATGATGTCTTGTGCTTTGAAAGATTAACAATGCATGAAATAATTAAGATAAAAGAATAATTAAACACATAATACATCAACAACAAATAAATGACAAAAGCTTGAACAATCACACCTTCGTGATAAACATATACAATCTGTTAAGTTACAAGAGAAATTATTAAAGTTTAAGAAATTATATTTATTAGAGAAATAATATAAAAAAATATCGACAATTAAATAATAGTAGCTTGGAAAAGTTACATTTTCATAATAAAAAAAATTAAAATTGGAAATTGTAAATTAAATAATATATCAAATTTAATATAATTAACTTAAAGTTTACCGTTTTTTTATTAAATCAAATAATTTTAATTTAAAAATGGGTTCAGATAGATAAAAAGTGTGTTCGAACTCGAAGTGAGGCGCTTGGACGCATGTGTAAAACACGCACGGTAGTGCATTGACGACGCTCACGTGCCTACGTCATGTGGTGGGCCCACTTTTCTTTTCTCGCTAGCTACATTCTCTCTGTCAACCGTCAGAAAATGCTAACATTACTCTAAAAATGATTTTTGCAATATGCTTTAGTGGAGATTAACGTAGTTATATATTTACTGTTTAAAGTTGAGATTATTAGTTAATTTAGATTAGTCTTAGGCTTGTTGATCCAAGTGTTTGGGGGTGATATTATCAATATGTTTTAATATTTTTTTAAATAATTAACTTTTCAAAAAAATGGTAGAAGGAGGAGAAAAGAAAGAGTGGCAAATATGTCCTTTTGTAATACCTGTCATTTTAAATCAGAGTCATCTTCGAATTATAATAACTAAAAAATATTTTCCAGTTGTTCCCTTTATGATGCGCGTCTCTGTTTCTGAGCTTAATACACCACACCACACCATTCTTCAACTTCAACCACATTACATGTTCTCTCTGTCTCTCCAATTCTCTCTTTGAGATCCAAAAGCCTTCCTTTTTCTCCTCTCAATTCTCAATTCTAATCTATAGAATCCGCTTCTTCAATTCCCAGCTTTCTCCAGACCAAAAAAACGAATCTTATTCGGCTCTCAAATCCCCATCATTCATTTTTTCCCTCTGTCTCTGTTGTTTATTTTTTATTCGTTCCCTGTTAGTGATCATCGCCACAATATTAGTTTTTTCCGCTGATTCTCAGCTCAATTGATTAGAATAACTCGTTCTCCACCTTGATCTGTAACTGGGGGCATTTACAGATTACAGCTACATTTTTGGTACTTCCGCCAAATTGTCTATGTTGCTCTTGTTTCCTCTTACGAATTCGCCGTCTCTTACAATACACTGCTATGCAGTGTAGCTTACGTTCCTTTGTTACAATCGCGGGTGTTAGTTTAGCCGCCAAAATTTACTGGGTCTGTCTTCTTATTGTTGAGCTCTGAAGGTCTTTATTTTTTTACTCCTTAATTTATCCATTTTTCTTTTTTGCACTTCTTTTATTATTGCATTTTGATCGGCCTCTCGTGATCCGGGGGATTTTATTTCCATATTAAATTAACTTGAAAGTTTGGTGATCTGAATTCGAGATGCGGTTGAGGGGGTTGTTGGATCATTGACGAGTTTTATGCTTAAATTTCAAGATGCCGCATGATCAGAGAAAAAAGGTAAAGTTACTCTATCAACATATTTGCACACTTTTGTGTAGATGTGTGTCTATGTAGCATAATTGTACTGCACTGTTAGCTGATTGCTCCTTGTTTTGTAATATCTGCATCTATATATAGTATGGATAGGATTTGTCTCTTAGTATTGAGATTTTGTTCTTTCATGCCTTCTAGTATTGCCTGGGTCCCTGGCACTATAATAACAACAAAGTCTTATCCCACTGTCGGCTACATGGGTCACACAATACCTTTGGACTCTGTTAAAAGCCAATCCCTGGCACTGCATACTTTTTTTTTTACATCTCTTTCTATTTTTACTCTATTGAACATAAGACACGAGGTCCTGCAGAAAGTTGTTCATTTCTTGTTAGCCATTTTGGTTTCTACCCTATCTACTGAACGCAGACCATTGCATTGGATACTTAAAAAAAAAAAAAAAAAAAACAGTTTCACTGTTCATGTCAGTTTAAACATTACAACAACCAGGAAACTTTTTTCATGAAACAGCATGGGTAATACTCCATTCAATATTATATAATAAATTAGAATCCTTACTCTTGTGAGTGATATAATCTCTTTAATTCTCTCTTTCTCCATCAAATACGTTATACATGGTTAATGGCTTATTCACTGGAAATCACCGATCAATTCTTTTTTTCTGCTTTAACTTTCCTTTTCCCCCACCCTAGCCAGAGTTTTTATTTTTCAGTTTGGAAAAGTTTTATATTGCCTAACGAGGTCTAACACAACTCTCATCCTTTCCCTAGGCTTCAAACCGGTTATAAGACAATAGGCAGAGTTTGGTTTTTGACCAATACCAATGACATTTTCTAAGCTGATCTCACCAAGTGATACAAGACTTTGTTTATGTTATTGTTGAAACTTTCCTTTTAAGGATAAACTCTCAGTTCACTTTTTCTTCCTCTTATGAGTCTTAACATTTACAAAGAAATCATGTTGCTTAATAATTCCCTGTCGATTTGCTTATTATCTGTTTTCCCTGTTTATTTGGCTAATTAAACATTAAACTTTCATCAACAAGATGCAGTGGATATTTTCAAGCGATCATAAATGTATATAATTTAAATTTAATTAAATTATAATACATTCTCTCGGCTTAATCTCTTACTTCACTCTCTTAAAATGTGACATCTTTTTCCTAACTTCTCTGACTCTCTCTCTCTCTGAATTTTTAAATTCAATTTTATTTGAATAAAATATGCATATCTAATTTATAATTTTAAATGTTTTCCCTTTTAATTTTGTTTTTAGGTAGCTTTATTCTTCTATGTGGATGCACACAAACCTTAGATGCCGAGATTGCAACTTCTTGTATAAAATATGTGGAACCTCATTATGGTTTTCTCCATACCTTGTGTATATGGAGCCTCATATATGTGTTGCAGCTCATTTAAATCATGACTTTGGCTTTGCATTGGTATATTACAAAGTCTAATTTGTTATATTTATGCAGTCATCTGTAGATATAGACTTCTTTACAGAATACGGCGAAGGGAGTAGATACAAAATAGAGGAAGTAATAGGTAAAGGAAGCTATGGTGTTGTTTGCTCTGCATATGATAGACACACTGGAGAAAAGGTTGCAATAAAGAAAATCAATGACATATTTGAACATGTTTCTGATGCCACTCGCATTCTTCGTGAGATCAAGCTTCTTAGACTCTTACGCCATCCTGATATTGTGGAGATCAAGCATATTTTGTTACCTCCTTCTAGAAGGGAATTCAAAGATATATATGTTGTTTTTGAGCTTATGGAATCTGATTTACATCAGGTCATCAAAGCAAATGATGATTTGACTCCAGAGCATTATCAGTTTTTTCTCTATCAGCTTCTTCGAGGCTTGAAGTATATACACACAGGTTATGATCTTTATATTTAGCTAGTTTTTTTTTTTTTAGATTCCTAATGCAGCTTTTTCATAGTTAATGTTTTACTATAAGAGCTAATTATTAAATCACATGATCATTGTGGCTGATTTTAAAATTATTAATGGGTTTGTAGCAAATGTTTTTCACCGAGATCTAAAGCCAAAAAATATTTTAGCAAATGCTGACTGCAAACTGAAGATTTGTGACTTCGGTCTTGCCAGAGTGGCTTTCAATGATACGCCAACTGCTATATTTTGGACAGTAAGAATCTTTTGCCTCTGTAATACTCACCTTCAACATAGCTCTCCTCTCGTCATCATGCATTGTTTATGGCCACTTGTTTCCTCGCAGGATTACGTTGCAACAAGGTGGTATAGAGCTCCTGAATTGTGTGGATCCTTTTTCTCCAAGGTTCAATATCTGTTACCAATTTATCCTGGATGACTGCTCTGTTTTTCTCGTACTTAGCACAGCTTGCAATCTAAAAGTTTGGGCACATTGCTTTCCTCTCTCTCCCCCCCCACATGTGTTGTAATATTATCATCATCATCTGTAAAGTTGATGCTATGCTATAGATCTTGCTCCTACAAAATTCGCTTCAGGACTTTTTTTTTTAAATTAAATTATCCACGCCTTTGTTTTAACTGCTGTTAACAACTTATAACGGTTAAAGTTAAACATACAAAAGAACCTATGTCGAGACTACGAGTTCTTTTATCCCTCTAACCATGCCTAATAATGTTTGTTTCATATGCTAATATGTTCCAGTTGAAAATGTTTGGTCTTTTACATCATTATGGGATAGTTACTGCTTACTTTGTAGTCAAATAAAAAAAATGGTTGCTAGTGTTTGTGAAATGAAGATGGATAATCAATGTTGTTATAATCTTTTGTCTTTCAGTATACCCCAGCTATAGACATATGGAGCATTGGCTGCATTTTCGCAGAACTTTTAACTGGAAAACCTCTTTTCCCAGGGAAGAATGTTGTCCATCAATTGGACCTCATGACTGATTTTCTTGGAACACCATCTCATGAAGCCATTGCTAGGGTCTGTTGTTCATTTGCCAATCCTTCTAGCAAATTTGTGTCCTTTATTTTGTTACTTAATATAACCTTGGCAGTATATTAACAGGTACGGAATGAGAAAGCTCGGAGATACTTGAGTAGCATGCGTAAGAAGAAGCCAGTTCCTTTCTCCCAAAAGTTTCCTAATGTAGACCCCCTTGCTCTTTGTGTGTTAGAAAGGATGCTGGCATTTGAACCTAAGGATCGACCTACTGCGGAAGAGGTTGAATTTCCATCCATCTTCTGTTAACTTTCCACTCATCATGTTTAGTTTTAATGGGAATATTGTGCATGATATAATTAGGCTCTAGCATATCCATATTTTAAAGGCTTGGCCAAGGTTGAGAGAGAGCCTTCTGCTCAGCCAGTTACCAAGATGGAATTTGAATTCGAGAGACGTAGGATAACAAAGGACGATGTGCGAGAGCTTATATACCGAGAGATTCTGGAGTACCATCCGAAGATGTTAAAAGAACATCTAGAGGGAGAAGAGCCAACAGGATTCATGTATCCAAGGTACTATTGTCCAAACCTGAACCAAAATTTATGTTTCACTTCTCATTCTTTTGCATGTGTTTGAACACTTGATGGGATCTATAAATTCAACATTGTTTGATATTTCTCCAGATACTGTTATAAAATAATAACATTTGGTCAACATTTTTGTTCTACCCTTTAACTAATTTCATACATAGGTGTTTTGAGGATTTCTTCTTCTCCACTTCCGGTTTCTGCATTTTCCCTTTTTCTAATGAATTCCCTGTTTATCATTAGAGAGAATTTGATTGTTACTTGTGAGCCATCCAACATCTTCTGATATAAGATTATGTTTTCTCCACCCAACATCAGCTTAAGTTGTTCTGCTCTAGATCCTCAAACATCTTAAGCATTTCCTTTTGATACCTACTTTTTAATGTTGTTAATAAATACTTTTGAAAACTTTACCTGGACTTTACATTTGTCGGAATACAAGTTTAACTGCAATTTCATGTTTTTATAGGCATATAAATTTGCTATCCTACTTTATATAGCATATCAGTTCTGCTTTTATTTTATTTTTTATCCTAACACATATTTTGAATAGTGCTGTGGACCACTTCAAGAAGCAATTTGCATATCTTGAGGAGCATTATGGAAAAGGTGGAACTCTTACTCCACCCGAGAGGCAACATGCATCGTTACCCAGGTATTCGAATTTTGTTAAATGTTTCTGGAAAATGTGGCTTTTTTCTTTAGCTATTGCTCTTTTATCTTGTCAGCACACCCATTCATCTTCTGTTGAACTGCACCAAATGTGCTGATTTGAGACTGTAAATGCAGGCCATGCGTGTTGTATTCAGATAACTCAAGACAAAATATGGCTGAGGTTGCAGATGATATCTCCAAGTGTATCATCAAAGAAGTTGAGAAGCCAGCCATGGACAGGACTGGTGGTATCCCAATGACCAGGCCTCCTTTACAAGCTCCTCAAAATATTCAAGGTGTGATGACTGATCGTAGTATGTATTTTGCGGCTTCTGCATTTCCACCTTTCTTTCTTCTTTCCTGCTTCTCATATGTGCATGGTAGGCATTATCTTCAAAGAGTGTTATGCTCATTGTCGAGGCTTGTTACATTTGATTCATCATTCTTTGAAGTTTGAACCAATAAGAAGTATGTTTCTGGTTGTGTGAACTTGTTGCTTCTGTCACTTGAAGGGAATTATGTGTGAATGGCTGAAAGCAGCAGGACTTGTATTAATGAAATAGAGCTGTGGATTTGTTATGATTCTTTTGATGATTTATTTTTGGCATAATATTCTGTGTTAGGATCACTTGATCACATCCATGATTTGTTATGCATGTGTTTGTGCATGTAACATTGTCTGTTGATTTTTTCATCAACTATTGAAATTACTTACTTTACCTCTAAAGTTAGTTACTCATTTTAGAGGAGCTGGATCCAGAGAATTGGATGTAGAATGGGTTATAGGAGATGGTGATATTACAGATTTTGGATTTCATAGAAAATGCCATGTTGCTATTCAGTTCTTGTCCTTTATACATTTGTTCTCCCTTACACTTCTGTACGTTCATCTTTGGGTCTGAAATTACTAATAGATGCTTCCATTGAGTGGATTTTAAGTTTGTTTCTTTCCGTTGTGGTTCACTTTGCGTTACAACAACTGTGTGGTAGCAGTTACAGCTGATGCTGAGCAGCGGAGGATGGGTAGAAATCCATCTGTTTCAGCCCAGTATGCTGCTCCAAGCAGTTCATATCCAAGACGAAACCCAAGCTGTAAAAGTGAGAGGGCAGAAGAGGTGATCGAAGGTGCTAATGGACTTCAGACTAAGCCTCAATACATAGCACGGAAAGTTGCTGCTGCTGCTCTAGGAGGACCTGGTGGTAATTGGTATTGTTGAATTTGTGTCCTGCAACTGCTTTGTGCCTGCATATCAGGTTTCTTGGCCTACACGGAACCCAGATCAATCATCTGAATTGAACAAAGATGAGTGGCCATAGCATCGAATATATCGAATGATGAGAGAGCTAAAGGGATTAGAATCTAAAGAAGTCTCTAGCTGATTTTTTTTTAGATCTTGCAATTCGGTCCACCAATTTGAAGTTTGGAAGGTTCAACATGGTGCAATTATGATTTTCTTGCTGTCTAGTTCGTTAAAAACAGAGAATGAAAGATCTGAAAGGCATGAAATGAAGAAGGCAGTGCAGCTGCTGCTACATATTTGTTCTATTCTCTTGCAGAATATAAGTCATTAGTATTGCCTTGCCTTCTTATTTTGGGCACCATCCATGACAATGATATTGTAGTTTTATAACCTAGTGGCTTGTAGTCAAATAATCAGTTCTTTTTCTGTAATGTCTCTCGCTGAAGATTATTTAGAAACGGGATTTGGTCTTAAAAAAGGAGCAAACTCATCAGCAAATACAAATTTTATTATGGAGAAATAGTTAAGGAATCAATAAATAGAAAGCTTTTATTAGAAATTATGCTGTGAAACATTGAAAATTGTGGGAGTATATTAATAATCTTTATAAATGTCTTTAGGATAATAGATAAGATTTACACCTTGTTTTAGTCGCTTCAGACTTACACTTACGGAATCTCGTGTGAACAATCTACTGGCAATCATTAGGGATTTTGCTCTCATAATTTTTACTTTCTTCAGGTCAGGTTGAGTCAGCTGGCTTTCTTCCAATCTTGAACTTTTCCTTTTTAGTTTTTTACTAGCGTGGGAAGGGAAGGGTTTGTCTTTTCTTACTTTGCCATAACAAATGTGTTCTGGCAGTAAATATTCTTCACGCATGGTACCTTTTGTCAGCTGTACATGGCTTATTTTAATTCTTTTACATGTTCAAACCCATCTGTTTGCATCACAGCCGAACTTGCCCTCATTGAAAATACAAGAACAAAAGAAAATATAGAAAAGACTAATGCGAAAACCATACTGATCAAACATCAAACAGACTTCATCAGCGTTACCCAACAACATTTAACCCAAATGTTGCTATTTACCAAAGTAGCAGACTCTCCAATCTCCATTATCCTCAGGAAGAATAAAACTGGTAGCAATAGCATATTTCATAAATGTAGAGCATAAGAATTTTCTCTCCAACTCAACACGGAAGAACTACTACAATATGTGTATGTGAATGTAACCATGTGTATATTATTATGAACAAATTTCAGGAGGCATTGTGGTGCATGTACACTTTTTTAATTTCTTTCTTTTTTGTTAACATCTTTTTTTAATTTCTTTCCTTGACCAAAAAGATTGAATTTTTTTTTTAAATGTGTTTTTTATCTATATATTTTCTCCTCTTTGTGCTTTCTTTTCTGCTCTCCTTTTGTTTAAATTTTCTTCTCGCATTCTGGAAGAATTGGTGAGGTGGAAATCAAAGTCAATTCAGTGATGCAGATGGAACTATCTTTATTTCCGTTTCATTCAAGGAAATTTTATTATTATTATTAGACCATATGCCAGTTGGTGTGTGACCCCCTCCAACTGATTACTTAGAAATGACAACTAAAACATTGCAGTTTTATGTATCGTATATAGATTTTAATGCTAAGGGTCAATGTTAGTATGTTAAAAGTACAATAACTATAGGGATGAATATTGAATGATCACAACAAATATTCCCATTTCTGGTGTACAAAATGGTTTGCATGCATGATGAATGTAATTAACCAGAAGTACTGACCCTTGACAAAGCTTAGGTGTTTTAATCAAAAAGTTTTATTGAATATTTTACACAAATTTTTAATGCCAATATTTATAATACACTTATCCAGTTAACAAGGTTAGTCTAATTAATTAGAATCAAACTCATATCTGACAAGTATCTTTACAAACATTTTTTAATCTTGAAATATATGTCTTGAACTTAATGAATCCGAGACTTAATTTATCTAAATTTTTTAGTAAAAAAAATAGACTTATAAAAGTGAAATTCTAGTTCTAATTAAAAGATAGTAATATAAAAAAAAAAAAAAACACTTGTTATACGATTCTTCTAAATTTCGTCATATTTATTTATAGTTTGAATTACATCAGAATGATAATATATCCATCCGTATACTCCAAGGTTTATGTACTGAGGGGTCGTTGGGGCCCATGACACAACCAGATTCTTGTAACTTGCAATCCAAAAACAAGAAATTTGGCAGCGCTATTAACAAAATGCTAATGAACGCGCATTAGATTGGGTTTCTTGAAAGGAAGAGACTAGCATGAGAAACAGTCAAATGTCAGTTAATTAAAGGATGATGTAGTGTACGAAGGAACAGGTGTTAGTATATTGTTTGCTGCTGGTTAATAATAGTATAATCATAATCATAAGCTGACCAGAAACTTGTATATGTCTATTGTCTACAAGCTACTATCATGTTTTATCCAATAAATGTTTCGTGATAAGATAAGATTATTAGGTGGCAAAGTACACTTCATGTTGCCATTAATTTCATTAATTAGCCAACGATTTTGGGTTGAGACTTGAGATATTGATCCATCGTAGGATTTCGAAGTGTAGAACACTAGAACTGAACGTAGGCTTCTTCTTCTTCTTCTTCTTTTTTTTTATCAGCAAATTAAAGATTATATTAAATAAATATACAAAGCTCATGCTTAATACAAGGCATGAATGCATATAATAGGACTCGAAGATCATTCAAAAAAGGAAAATTTAAAACCCTTTATTTTAACAGTTAACCACGACCAAGATCTAAATTTTATAACGTCCATGACATGTATTGACATTTTCATCCTCACCTTTAAAGATAATGCTATTTTTATGTAACCACATAGACCATATTGACTCAAACCACACAACTCACCAAGCCTTTTTTTAACTTTTTTTCCAGTGAGTGCATAACAATGGTGGACAAAGTGATTCTATTATCATTGGACATAATCACTTGAAACTCAATTCATATTGAATAAGAATTAGACATAGACTAAATACAAATTAATCAAATAAGAATAGTTTTAATTTTTACTAACGTACACGTCTTAAATATATTCTTATTTATTAAATAAACAAACAAATAAATAAATTTAATTATTTAAATATATCTGACTTTTTATTTGATATTTATTTTTTATAAAATATTAGTAAGATTAATAAGGAATTAAAATAAAATAAAATATAACACTAGTTGCATCACTCAATCTATGTTCGTTATATAATCTTCCTACTTATGAAAGGAAGAAAAGGTTGATTTTTTTTCTTTTCTAAACAAGAATTTTTTAGGAAAAAGAAGATGGTGCTCAAGTTGAAGCTAAAGAAAACATCTGAACTCAACAAGTATTTATAAAAGAAGATACATTTACCTCATGAAAAAGAACTTATTTCAGACATCTCCGAGTCAAATCATGTCTATAATGGGCGAAAATAAATTTTAGTGAGACTTGTAAAAATTGTTCCTCTCCGTTCTATGATTTCGGTACTAAAAATTCTAATTTATATTCTATTTTACTCCTTGTTTCATCCCTTCCCAAAAATTTTAAACAATCGGAGTAAAGAGAAGTAAATGAAAATGAAACTGAGTCAGAGAGTAACTTGATATAGCCAAGACTTGGCTTGATTTTATTTATAATTCTAACAAGAAATTTTCAGGGAAATAAATAAAAGAAAGCAGCGTTTACAAATGACAATAGAGAGACAAGGAAGTTAACCCTTGGAGCAAGTTAGTCGGTGAAGCGACTTCTTCGAAAATCGGCGGAAAGAGAAGCTTGACGTTACTCTTTCCCCCATCATGCCACACCATAAGCGTGCCCCCTAAGTTTGCCATTCTCATGCTTGTTCTTGTATAAAACTCACCTTTCTCTTCGACCTTCACTAGACATCACAAATAACACAATCACATATTTTCAACCTTATTATATATCAGTAGTTGCATTGGAGGTAGCTACTTAAGACTTGTTACGTTAATGGAAGGAGAGGGAAGCATTCATGTACAAGTTGATGAACTCCAAAGGATGAGGCTCAGCGAAACCATCAGCATAGGCACCACCATGTTTGAGCCTCGTGGACTCAGCAGCATAGACAAGTTGGACAGTAATAATAGCACTGCCAATTCTTTGTCTTCAACAACCTCGGCACCAGAAAAGAAGCTCACCCTTTTCGCTCTTCAGCTTGCAGTGCTTGAGAAAGCAGCAACCGGGTTAGGAACTCTCGGTTTCATTTGGGCAACCGTTGTCCTGCTCGGCGGTTTCGCCATCACCTTGGAAAAAACCGATTTCTGGTTCATCACCATCATACTTGTAGTTGAAGGAACCAGGATTTTCAGCAGGAGTCATGAACTTGAATGGCAGCACCAAGCCACATGGTCTATCACTGAGGTAGTTGTAACTCCTAGTACAAAGATACTGAGAGAGATTTTCAAAATTAATTAAAAGTTGCATCTTTTCATGAAAACTTGTGTTAATATTTATGAAAAGATATAATTGACGATAAATTTAATGAGTGAGCAAACTATACCAGAATACTTCATTATATCTTTAAGGAGATTCGTCACTACATCCTATTGCATCCAATTTGTATAGATTACCTAAAACTTAATGTTTCACATACATATGCCTCGAAGACTTCACAAGACTATTGCATGCCGTTAATATTTTTGTCTTTGATATTTCTTTTTCTTTTCTGCAGAACCATCACCACCTATATGTTTCTACAGATACTACCCCAACAAGGACACCAACTAGGATGTGGATTAGCTCAGATGTTCCACTCCTGCCATATGCTAAATGGTTTTTCCTTTCAAGGCATGTTAGTAGGCTTCTCTATTGGCTTCAGCTTCTTTCTGCAACGGCTTGTGTGGTTCTCTCGTTAATAAAGCTCGTTAAACATGATTATGGAGAGGTGGCAAAGGGGGACACTGACAAGAGGAACCGCAAATCTGCTCTCTCCATCTTCTATGCCTTGGCTCTTGCAGAAGCTTTATTGTTCCTGATGGAAAAGGCCTATTGGGAGTGGCAAGTCAGCTATTGTAAACTGTTGGAAGAGGTCAACAAGGAGTGTGAGTTGGGGCCATCGGGAATGGTGTCCACTAGAAGGTTCTTCTATGATGCCTATTCAAGATGTGTCAATGGAAGCATATTTGATGGCTTGAAAATGGATATGGTAGGTTTTTCCATGGACTTGTTGGCTTCTAACTCCCCAGATGAGCAGCTCATTGGAGCAAGAATCCTTAGGCAGTTTTCAATCAGTGAAAGATTTTCTGATGACACCCTTCAAAAGATTGGAATTGACATATCCATGGTGGAGAGACTAGTTGAGATGTTGAATTGGACAGACCCCAAGGAGGAAGAGATTAGGCTCTCAGCTGCTGAGATTTTGTCAAAACTAGCTGGCAAGAAGCAGAACTCTCTCCGCATAGCCGGAATACCAGGAGCTATGGAATCAATATCATCGCTTCTACAAACTAATAGGAGTGTGATTCCTGCAGCTGATGAGATTGGTGAAAAGAAACTTTTATTAGATCACCAAAATTACGGGTTCTGGACATTTAACCACTTGGGACTCCTCATACTGAAAAAACTTGCACGTGACCTTGACAACTGTGGAAAGATTGGAAACACAAGGGGCCTCCTTCCAAAAATCATAGACTTCACACATGCTCAAGAGTGGTTGCTCAAGAGTGAAAATGCTACTCCATCCCAAGTTCTGACACTGAAGAGATCTCTGCAACTGGTGAAGATGCTGGCTAGTACAGTTGGCACCACTGGGAAACATCTTCGAAGAGAGATTTCGGAGATAGTTTTCACCATCAGCAATATTAGAGATATTTTAAGGCATGGAGAGAAGCATCCCCTTCTGCAGAAACTGAGCATAGAAATTTTAACCAGTCTGGCATTGGAAGAGGATGCAACGGAAAGAATAGGGGGTACAGGTGGAGTACTTAAAGAATTGTTCAACATATTTTTCAAACACAACATACCAGAAAATCAGAAACATGTAAAAATTGTTGCTGGTGAGGCCCTTGCAATGCTGGCTTTAGAAAGCAAGAGTAACTGCCATCGAATTTTGAAGTTGAAAGTACTAGAGAGGCTCGTAGAAGCATTGAAAGATCCATTGCTTCGTGTCAATGCAGCTAGAATTTTAAGAAATTTATGCACCTATAGTGGATCAGAATGGTTCATCCAGCTAAAGGGAGTAACAGCTGCAGCACCCATAGTAAGTGTTGCTCTTACCATTATAATTTTTTAGATACTAGCACGTGAGTTTTTACTTTGTTTGGATAAATCTCTCTCTATAAGTACTCTCTGAAAGAAAGAAAAAGAGTCAAACTTTTTCCACAAATTAAAATTAATTTATGCAAAGTTTTTGAGAATTGAACTATTTAAGTGTATAAGTTAATTTTAATTTCTGAGAAAAGTTTAATTAAAATAGGGACTTTGTATTATGTTTCTATCTAGTAAAAATTACACAGATGAAAAACATAAGAGAGCCTTGATCTTTTCTTATCATTTCTCAACCCTGCAGATACTTCAGACGATCATATCAGAAGAAAACAAGATACAAGAGGTGATGGTTGGACTAGCAGCAAATGTTTTCAGATACATGACCTCTCATGAATCAAGCATTGCATTTGAAGAAGCTGGAATCACGGAGGCTGAACTTGCAAACAAATTAGTTCAGATTCTCAAGAAACACAAGTATCCCCCAACTAAGATTCCAAGGATAAGGAGGTTTGTCATAGAGCTGGCTATTTGGATGATGAAAGACAAAGCTGAAAACATAGATACCTTCAAGGGTCTGGGAATGGATGAGGTGTTGGAGGGTGTCTTAGAGACCACCTCAGAACTTGAAAGCTTTAATGTTTTCTCTGGCACTGTTGGACTGAACCGGCACACACTAACAACTCAGTCACTGGTTGAGACGGCATTGAAATTGATGGAAGATAGGTAAACTATCGACCATAGTACTATAGCACAAACTCAGTTATCCATGTTGGCCTAGAGAGACTAATGTTGCAACTTGCAAGTGTGCGGATACACTAAACTGTAAATTCTCCAAAAAGACAGACATGTTTGCTGCGGCTGAAAAGATGGCCTAACTCAATATTTTATTCATTAATTTTCTAGATTCAACGTTGAAATAAATTATTGACATTTTCCTTCAGATATGTGATTCCGATGTGCTTCCTGCTTCAATTTCTTTTACTTAAAAAAATATATAAAATTGTTACTTTACTTTTGAAGGCTCCATTTTACGTCTAATTTATACCAAACTCAAAATCTCGGGCTATTGTTCGCCCAACTAAGGCTTACAGTTACACTGGTGTCAAATTCTTTGGCGCTATAGATACGGAAGCTATTAAAAAATCAACCAAAATTGATTTAGTTAATAAGTAACGAACTCATATTTTAAAATGATGTGATTTTGATTCGCGCTGCCAATATAAGGAACTTGTTGGTGTGTAATTATAAGCACCTTTTTTGAACCTTGAGATCTGCTCTAACTCCGACGAATCCCTGACAAGAAAAACATAATATAGCAATCTAAGAAAATTTTGCATTATGAACTGTCCACCTAATTTAATTCTTGTCCTTGTACAAAAAACAGAAAAAGATCAAATGGAATCAATACAATAAATTTCAATGGCATCACAGAAGCCTCCAACTCTTTTAATACAACTCTCGGTCCCTGTTCACAATTTACTTAAAAATTATGCTCAAGAAAATTTGTACACTCTATCCTAGACATTTACTTCAGAATACCACTTTTGCACAAACTGTTCTGCCCCTTCTCTGAAAGCAAATCTTTGACCTACTCATGAATTAATTAATTTGGAAGTCTTTGAATTATTTGAAAATTCTTAAATATGTATTTATATATTAAAAGTTTGTAATTAAGTTTTTGAGTTTACAATTTGTCTTAAGGTTCCATCAAGTATAGGATTTAATAAAAAAATCCTAAAAAAATTTAAGAATTTACTAAATAATTAATTAGCAAATTGGTTTTTAAATTATTTGAAAATTTTCAATTAAATCTTTATACTTTACAGAACCCTAACAAAATCCTAGTCAGGACTCAATTAAAAATAATGAATAAGTTCAGAAGCTTATTTACAAACTTTTAAAACAGAGACCTATTTTTTAAAAAATTAAATAATTTAGGTAGTTACAAATTAATTTAACTTAAATTGAATGACTACAAGATTTTGAAACTTCATTCAAAGCCTTTATATCATCCTCTAAAGTCCAAAAGCCTATAGAAGGAGTTCAAAACTAATTACCAATAATGTTGAGAGTCATAAAAAAATGTCCCTAAAAGATTCATTTATATGTAAAAAAAAAAAAAAAAAGACTAAATCGTAATAAATATTAATAGTCAAGAAAAATATTATCACACTAAATAATATGATCACATAGCTTTTGATAATAATATATTTTTTTAGTTAAGAAAATGCATTCGGGAAACTCATCATGGCAAGTGCATGTATAAGCTTAGCTTCGGCAAATACTGGGAACGAAAGACGGGATTTAAATTATGCGTAAGTAGACATCGTTTCCTATTTAAATTCATTCATAAAAACAACAAAATATGACAATTCTCACTTACAGTCAAAGAATATTGGATGATTTGTTAGTGGAGAATCTAAACATACTAAATTTACACACGAGCAACCTATTTCTTTGGTACAAACTATGATTTTTGTTCTCTTGTAGTTACAAAAACAATGTATAAATGAGAATCTCTCATCTGATCATCGGTTGTGACTATTTATTTTTGAAAAAATTGAAATCCCAACGGCGCAATAAGCTGTCCATGACATGGCCTGCGGGATTCCTAACAACAGTTACTGTGGCTTTCGTGTTATGCGATACGTCAGTCTCTGATGAACTTTGTAAACTAGCAGAACTATCGCTTCGAGCAGAACCACTTGTATTGCTGGACTCAGTTACTGATAATGTGTCTGTTGGTGCAGATGGTGGTGGCTGCAGCTGCACTTCTGGTGGTCCTTCTAATGAAACACTTGGTACTGGACTTGGCTCAGACACCACATTCTGGGAATGGTTCACTGAAATGGAATTTGACTCACCTTTCAATGGCTCACATTCTTCTGATGTTGAGGAAGTGGTTTTGGATTTTGAATCTGTGGTGTGTTTGAGTAAGGAAGATTCTGTCTCCACAGGTCTCAAAATCTCTTGTGAAGAAGCATCTTTATCAGGCGGCTCTACAGCTGCTACAGACAAAGAACTAACACTACTTGTTGGTTGTTCTGCATTTGGATTTCGTACTTCCAGGTCCTTCAGTGACTCCATCACTGCTTCCATGAACATCTGAATAGAAAGGACAAATCAAACATGAATAAAATCCAAAACGTTCGTCTCCAAATTTTTGTCATTGAGTAGTTAGATTATATAAGTCCTCAAGTTGACTCACTCTTTCTTCCTCCTCTGCAGTAGATGGAAAACCTGCAACGTCATCTAGTTGATATTCTACGTACTGATCATCTTCTAATGTGGCTGGAACATGGGACCCAAAGGGATCACCATTTGACAATTCAAAGCTTATCATTGATGATGATGATGGGGAAATATTGCCGCACTTCTCCTGCTTTGCAAGAATATCATGCAAAATGTAAGAGTGAGACTATAGTCCATTTCTCTGTTTGATCTCCTTTTCTCATACTTTGATTATACTTCTTTCTGGCTTATTTATTATTTCACTACCCCTAAAAGTAGATATTTAAATAAATAACAATCTTGAAGCTCAGGTACGGGCTCTGTCTTGCCTAGGTAGTGCAGATACACAAGTAGTGGGCATTCACCATGCAGTAAAAAGAAAATTTGTAGCATGTAGTTGCGTTTGTAACAAAACATTGGTATTTTGCTTAACCTTTGGTGTATTTAAAAAATAGAACAAAAGACGACATAAGGTTGAAAATGCATTATATGTTAATTTCACTAAAAGGATGGAACAGAGAATAAAATAGACCTGGACAGCCCTTTCCTTTTTGCCCGTGCGTCTAATACTATGGAATTGGTACCAAAAAATTATTTAAACACAAGTTCCCACATTTTTTACCATTAAAAATTAGTGAAATGGATATACCTCATGTTCAGGATGTTCATCTTTCGAAGAAATAGCAGATGGAACCTGAGAAATGTCACACAGTATATTAATGTTACTTCAAAAAATAAATAAAAAATAAAAGTCATGCCAATTAAAGAATTCAAACAAAGTTGAAATCATCATACAGCTCAAACACCACATCTTTGATGATCCATGCAAAGACCATTTGACAGGTATTAACACATCGGATTTTAGCAAACCACACAAAACACTCTCCTCTAACATTTGCGAAATGCAATCATCTAGGTGTAATATTCAACTTGAGTACTCTTGTGCAAAAATATCTTTTAGGTTCAGGATCATCTAATGTAGTAAGGAGCATCATAATGTCAAGTTATGAGAGAGAAAGACAAAAATAAAATCAATGGGTCCTATATATAAAATTATAAATAATGGTGGACCCTATTATAATTGTTATCTTTCTTTCTTGACATGACATTGTCACATTCTTTGATAACATGAGAGGATCATCATCCTGTTTTTTAATGGTTAAAATATGTTTTGGGTCCTTGGACATTATACTCATTTTCAATTCAATTCCTACAAATAAAAATGTCAATTTATTTTCAATGACGTCTCTGCCATGCCATCTATGGTTGTTATAACAAACTGAGTTTGTGCCCAATTAAAAACAATAATCACATAAAGGGATAACTATAAATTTCTGCTCTCGATACATGACAGTCATTTTCAATTTGGTTATAACTCCAAGTCTCCAACAAATGGTAAAACAAAATTGAAAACAATTATTTGTACCAAGGACTAAATTAAAAAACTATTTCATGTAAGAAACTGTCGATGTTTCATAGCCAGCTCCAAGTCTGGATAAAGGACGATGCTTGTGTTAGCCTTAGGCTCTCAGTAGCTGACATAAAACTTGATATACCAAACATGTATCACTCACAACTTCTTTAATAAAAGAACTAAATTAAAAATGAATATCACGTATGGAACCAAAATTATACTTTAACCTTTTCTCAAAATAGAGGGTACATTTCCTCAGCCAAACCTATTTGCATGTTATTCTAACAGTAAATTAAGAGCTAATAAATACAAACCTCCATCCTACTCATTGGTCGTCTTGAACGGATCTGCTCAATGGCATTTATTGTGCTGCTTGTTGATGGTTCTGCATCTAACAAAAAAACATGTAAGAGATTTACAAAAAGAGAAGGTACTAAGTGAAGATCCTCATTTTTATTTTTATTTTTTTGATCAGCAAAGATAAATATATATATATATATATATATATATATATATTATAGAAACAAAACAGTACAAGAAGTACTGCAGAATTACAAGCTATGGGAAAGTGCAGATCCTCATACAAATCAATATAGCAGAAATAGTTAAGAGAAACTAGGTACTTGAGTCATGCCTTTGTTTTTAGATGATGATTCATTGCTGTAGCCTAATTCATGCATAGATCTCCAAACATCCTGAGGAAAAATAGTCAATTCTTAAAGATGTACTAGATGGACTATTGAAATTTGATCAAAGTGAAACTATGAGAAGCATTGCTGATTTTACCTTACCAAAGTAATCATTCACAGGGTCCAAAAATGATTCGCCAACCTCATCTTCCGGAGGTTGCAAAACATTGTGAAAAAAGATGTTTATGGAATCAAAGTAAAACTGAGGACGTGGAGAATTGTGATCTCCGTCAAATTTAATTATGTTTTTGTCTCCCTACAAAGCATCGACAGCAATATTAAAGATCCAAATAATTAGGCTTCCTTTAAGATAAAAACAAAGTAAGAGCAAATGTAATAGCATAGATTACAAGTAGAAAATAGGTGACCCGATGTGCATCCTGTCTGGAAGACATTTTTAAAATTTCAAAAGCATCAAGCATGCTCTAAAGGCATATTGAGATTGATATCAAATAAATAATCACATTTTTTAAAGTCCTCTTAGGAAGCTGGGAAAAATAACTCTAAAATAAGCTGAACCGAATATGCATTTAGCCTAACTCAACAGAACAGGAAGTTCAGTTACATAAATCAATTTGTAATTAAGAAGAAACGGAAGGGGGAGGGGGGGGGGGGGGGGGGGGGGGGGGGGGGGGGGGGGGGGGGGTGATTGTTAAACAGACTTACCATGTAAGCCTCAAATATCCGATCAGAATGATGGGGCTGTATAAAATCATCATCAATGGCATGCCCTAGTAGAGCTGGTACAAAACAAGATTTTGCCACCTGCGATGCAAACAAATAATGAATGAATATTATGCAGAATATAAAAATGTGTAAAACCAATAGGAATATTTATTTATTGTTTTCTCCCACAGATATTTTCCATAAAATTTGCATTCTTTTCAGGAACATTTGTTTTCTAGAGATTTCTAAGCTTTTCAATGCCGCATGAAGATATATATGCTCAAGAGGACAACAAAACAATTGTCTACATTATTTTCTTTTTGTCTGTTTTGCATCATTATCTGGACAAAAATTGGATCCTGCACACACCTAGTATGTGTTTAGATTTCCATTTGGAGGTTTCCAACAGAAATCCATACACACACTGTAGTGTTGCCTGTGGCCCCCGAGAGTATGGGACACAAATTATTAGTACTTACCCGGTATTCAATCAACTGTACTGTGTTCCAAAAGTTCAGTCATTAGCACCCAAAAAATTGAACATACTCATTTAGCTGATTATTATTAGAATTCAACAACTCTGGGGCTTAGCAATTACAAAGTAAGGACAAGAAGATGCCACTCCACTTATTACCAAAATAAATCCTTCAAATAATATTTTCTTAACTAGTTAAAACTTTGCACTATTTGAATCAAACTAGCACTTTCATTTATTCACTAGCATAAGTTTCTCCACCTATGATCATAACAATTAATCAATTTAAAATAAATAAAAAAACCACGTAACCCCATTGCCCGGAGGCTCCATGCTATGCACAGGTAAGGGCGAGCCCTGACACAGCGGTAAAGTTGTGTCTTGGTGACCATATTTATGAATTAGTGATTAAATTATGTATTAACTTGGAGATTAATAAATTTATGCTATTTATTGCCAGTAAAAGGAAATATTATGCATTTATATAATTTCTACAAATTCAAGCTAAAAAACAAAAAACATTTGTTAACTAAACTCAGGTACAGATGGAAATTTTAACTTGTATTGAAAACTGAAGAGTATAAACAAAGCAGTAATAGCTTATCAGTTTTTTTCTGTCAAACTAACTAAAATCAACCATTTTATACAATCAGGCAAGTAGTACTGATTCCTTTCATTAAAAAAATCCTATAACAAAATAAAAGTTAAAAAAAAAAAAACAATAATAAAAGGATGAAAAAACCTTAGTGGTATTGAGGTCCATTATGTCAAATTTTGCCTTCTTTTGGATCCCTCTTCGCATGTACTGGATTGCAAACTTCACCTGCAATGAGAAAAATGAAACAAAATAAGCATAACAGTAAATGTAAGAATTTATTCTTATAATAAGAACTGAACAAGGTATCATTTGGCTCACTAAGTTATTTAACAAGATTTTGAGATCAAAGCAAATGTCAAATGAGTGAAGCAGGAGCACTTTGGTTCCTATACTTATGATTTAAGAAGAAAGGGGATATTCAGAATTGTGTAAACTACAGAGACACAAAACCTATGATCCACACTATGTAATTAAGAGGGATTTCCCCCAGAGTAAGGAGCTATACTCCATTGTTTCTTATCAGTAAAAATCAGTTCTCATCAAGATACAAATTCAACAAAACAATTTTTGGTCATCATAACAGGTCATGAAGAAGAGCTATTAAATTTCAGACTGGATGGACAGGGAAGTTCAATGATATTAATATGTCATTTCCAATCAAACTTCTTTATATCATGTCACATATCATTGAGGCATACTGGCATAGACTGAAAATAGTTCCAATAACCTCCATGAAATGAGCAATAGAATATTTGGACTAAATATTCCAAATTTTAGATAGATTATTTCTATATAAAAGGTATTCTCATGTCCAGCCAAAAAGTAATATAATAAACTCACAGTAAACTTTGGCAGGCGAACTTTATATGTATCTACAAGTTCCATCATCAAATCAACCAAATCAGAAAAGGGACTGTCTAAAACCATCCCTGCAATGGAAGGATCCTCAGCTCCATACATAAGGCTGCAAGTAATAAAATCATTAATTGTTAAGGAAAAAAAAAAAAACAAAACATGCATTAGCTAAAATGGTATGTTTGAATGGCTATATAATCAGAGTACTTATATGGAGTGCACCAAACAAGGAGAACCATTCAAATCAGAGGGGAACAAACATATACATGAGTTTTTTCACGCAAGGGGGGGAGGGTACTTTCTACAAGTCTACACAAATACAGAACAGCTAACTATTTTCCTAGTTCAATCACACATGAATATATTATCACAGATCATTCACTCTCAGGATAAAAACAGTGTTATACACAATCTATTTTTTCAAGAATGATAATGTTCATTAATAAAAAAAAAAGAGGGACTAAACAGGCTGATATGACCAAAAGCAAAAGGTGGGTGATGATGAAAACCTACCTAGTTACAGCTCCCATTGAGCGACCCCACAAGCCAATCAAAGAGACATTTCCATCATCCCGCAAATAGTTTACCACAGCCTTCAGATCATCCTTCTGAAAATAGTCAACCATATCAAACAAACAATCATTTCATAATGAAGAATGACAAGAAAGCAAGTAGTAGTATTGTGTATGCAAACTTGGACTAATAATTTTGGATCGAATTCACAAAAACAACAGCATTCAAGTTGTTAAAGCTATCTTTAGATGAGGTTCACTAATGTGTATTATGTCCAATCTGCATGCAAGATCACAGAAGGAAAGAATAGAACTTTGACATGTCAACCTTCTCACATTTACTCGTATTAATTATGGGAAAATGACAGAAATCACTGTTCCCCACGAGAGTGGATAAATGACACATCAATAAGACTAAGCTATATCAATAATGAAACAGTAAAATATGATATTTTAAAAAAGTTATTGAGAAAGCACTTACTTCATTCCAGCCTAGAGTGACATGCTCCCCTCCAGAAATTCCAGAACCCGAAAAATCCAGAGTAAAAACTGTAATGTTTGAGGGAAGTAAAATTATAGCAGCTTCACTAGCATCAGCCCTACATCCGCTGTCATACAAACATTTCACCCAGTCAGCACAACCCTATAAAATTGAAATCTATAAAATATGCAACACCATACATGCACTATGGTGCACAATAAAAAAAAGGAAAGGAGAGAGTCTAAGGTGGCGCGCTTGGTTTGAATGTTTTCTGTTTTCCTTTTCAAAGAAAACAGAAAATAAGAGTGACAATACGTTTGTTTAAATTTAGAAAACATTTTCGCTGAAAATATTTTCAAAAACAGGTCCAAAACTGAAAACAAATCAAGAAAAAGTGAAAACACAGTGGCACCTTAGAGTTCTTTCTCCTAGTTACATATTTTCTAAATCTTGAAAAATGAAAATGAAAATTATTTTCAGAAAATGAAAATAGAAAACGAAAAAAGAAAATAAACACTCAAACCAAGCCCCACCTAAAATTTTCAGAAGAAAACTTGAGTTTCAGTGGAACTGTTTCAAACAACAGCCTACTTGCTAACATAAAAAAAAAAAAAAAGAAACATCCCACAATCACCTGTTTCCATGACAATATATTACACATGGCAGAGGCTTTCCTTCAGGACTAACTATAGGCAAGTAATGGCTGCATTGAAGAACATCATCACGACTGTTTTTTATCTGCAAAATATCAAATCTTACATGACAGGCTGACCGTGCAGGTTGTCAACAGAAAGAGATAAAGTATGACTTAATTAAAAAAAAAAGAAAAATTGCTTCTGATGGGAAAAAAGTGAAATCAACAAGGAAAAGTTTTAGAACATCACATACATACACTTTATGTATGAAAATTACCTAAAAGTATTCTACATAAAAGATCCAAGTTCAGCTGAAAAATAATTCTTCAAAAATAAATTCTGATTCCAATATTTTTCTCATCCCACTGTAGTTTCACTTTTTAAATGTTAACTAACACGTGTATTCATGTAATAATGTTGACATAATAGGTAAGAAACACTTCTAGTGGAAGTTTTCAAGAAGAGAGAAAAAAAAAAAAGAAAAAAAAAACTGAGGGATAAAATAAATTATGAAAAGTGTATTTCTTTCAACATAAAAGCAACGCCTTTGTAATTAAAATCATGTTCAAGCATATTATTGAGATGTCTTCCTAGGTATTTGTCAATATCAAATTTAATGGCTCTGCACCAATTTTACAGGTTCATAATCTTCATTGAAGTTAATGGTGGCCCGCCTAATGGATCTACCTTTTAACATTAATGTTGTCTAATGATGGTGATCACTTAAGAATTCAATAAAAAAAAATATTATGAAGAAGAAGACAATGAAGACAGTGATTGGACATTCAGATTCATAAATCTATTACTGATACACTACAGAACAAAATAAATTCATCTTCAAATGCGTTTCCACATAGCCAATGCTCAAAATAATTTTGCTAATGCACTGAATTAAACTTTTTAAAACTTACCTCTACATCCTTCCGTTGATACCATTTCCCTTTCAGCATGAACTCCTGATCCAATAAATCACTTTTGGGGTCATATTCAGCTCTGCATCCAAAATAAAAGATATGATCACAATAATTTGAAGTTGAAGTTAAATTTGAAACAAAAATAGTGCAAATAAATCAGCTAGGAATGTACTGATGTACATGATATAAGTCAATTCATCTTAAGGCCATAATTGCAGATAGATGACTTGAAGTACAAGTTTGTTTGTAGCTATTATGTGACAAGCATACTGCATACAAGTGTATAGCAAGCATAATGCTATCTCAAGGCCTATATTGCAACTGAGCTTTCTATCAATACCTCGAAATTCGAAGGATGCGTGCCTTTTCATTATAACTATTGAGCATACATATATTATTCAAAGCAATGCATCCATTCATTTGCTATTTCTTTTTCTAGGAAGCATAAATTTTATAGATCTCACTTTCAGAATAAAATAAAAAAATCAAAAAGCAATAAGAAATTTAATAGTAGGCATAAATAACTAATCAACAACTCATATGTGTTCAGATAAGAGTTGAAATGTCTATCTAAGAGTCCTTATCATATTAATACCACGTAAAGTTACAGGACAGATGCATCCATTTCTTAAGAACACAAAAAAAAAAAAAAAAAGGATCCATTACAAAATAAGAAGTGTTTAAATAAGACTTCATTTTAGCTGGAAGAATGAAAATCTAACACCCGAATATGAGGTGACAAAGAACTTCCCCAAGGTAGCTTAAAAATAGATCTCAAATTTCCAACCAAACAAACAGTAAGCGAAATTAACATGATGTGATAGCTCCAAAAAAGACATGCTTTTGGAAAAGAGGCTAAGGAAGTGAAATTCTGAATCTACTAGCATCTGTTCTAGTATTCCCCTTTTGAAAAAGAGGAATTGAGGAGGAGATTGACAACGAAACTAAAATTCAGCTGCGCCAACCCAAGCTGACTTGGGGCTTTGCAAAGGCTAAAAATCAAAACTTTAAATTGAATTCTATCACGTTGCAACTGAACAACACCAAGCAGAAGCAGATACCCATCTGGGAATTTTGGAAAAAGAAAAAGAGAATATTTTGATTCAAAAAGGTGTTTCAAGGAAAAGGACGCGAGAGTTGGAAGGAGAAAAAATGATACCTTGGTGGACGGATGATGAAGTTGACAAGCTGTTCCATAGATTCAAACGATCAAGACGTGATGTGTTTCCGCTCTTTAAGCAAATATGCCTTTCAACGCATATCAATTATATTATATTTTATGCATATTTGCAAGGGAAAAAAGAAGAAGAATGAAAGGGGGGGAGAGAAAGAGAGTGGGAAGAGGAGGAGGTTGGTGACAGTTTTATCAGACAAAGAAGTAAAGAAGAGAAAACATGGGGAGAAGGAGAGAGGCCTTCGGTTCTATGGCTTGTGGTGGGTCTGTGTGTCTCCAACTTGTGCTGGTCTTGAAAAACTGAAAAAGTAATCACGCACGTCACAGATTTTTTTTTTCAAGTTTACCAACAATGATTTTAACAGCTTAAAAAATGATTTTAATAAATCAAACCTTCAAAATATTGGATAAGAAATTAGAATTAGAAGAAGAAAGATTTTATTTAATTACAAAATTAAAGAGAGAAAGATTTTATTTTAAATAGCTAAAAATGTCTTTCTTTTTAATTTTTTTTTCTGATGTTCCAAGATACGGGTTAGTAAGATCCTAAAATAAATTAAACAATCTACAATAATAGTAAATTATTTCTTAAAAAATAGGAAATATTTTTCGTGTTATGATTTAATTAAAATTAGAATTTTATTTTTAAAAACAATGCTAATTTATATATATGAGTAAACTTGACTTGAAGTTATTAGCGTATTAGAATTAAAATTTTAATTTTGTAACAATTATTGATTCAATTTAATTATAACGTATTATTAGATTAAAACGTTAACTTCATCATAGTTATTAGATCGAAACATTTTAAAAGATTATATTTTTTAAAATAATGACTTATTATTTCTATTTTTTATTATTATTAAATAGAAATAGAAAAATCAAATTAAAATATATTTAAAATAATTATCTAATTTTATAATGTTTAATTTTTTAAAATAATAATTTACTAATTATTTAATATATGTATGTTAACAATTAATCCACGTATTTAAAATATTTATATCAATATATCTATGTAAATTACAATAATATATATTCTATT
>PYAF01002406.1:502501-513399 GCA_007407185.1 Glycine tomentella
CCTCAAAACGACTTGCACATGCAAAAAAATCACTCCGCAATCGGTTCCAACGAAGCTCCCGCACCAAAAATGGTCTGTCAACAAACGTAGGAAGCGCCTTCACCTTTTATTTATTTTTTCATTCAGTAAGGGTAGTTTTGGTATTATGAAAATTAATAATGGTGTAGAAGAAATCAACATGGTGTATGAAGCAGGAACCAAACAAATATACCTCAACCTACACGGCCCAAAGGCACGACAACCAAAATAGAAAGATAATGAAAGGAAAATAGGGGAAAATCAGACAGCTAGTATCATCCGTACAATAGCGTGAATTTGTTTAAATTATTATTTTTTAAATAAACACTTTTTATTTAAATACTTTTAAATAATTATAAGATTTATTTCTTAAAATAAACAAAAAATGATTTTTTTTAAAACTAAAGCAATTTAGATAAACACACTATAAAAAAAATTATTTATTTTATTAAAAGAAATATTTATTTTAACAAATAAGTTTAAATAATCTGGCTTTTAATGTTATGGATTAATCTTTATCATAATTTCCATTATACTTTTTTGACTTATTTAAATTAAAATTCATAAAATTCTCGTTATTAGGGTTCCATAATTTGATATTTTAAACTCAATATGTTTATTTTTATCCTTTCATTAAAGATTTGTTTGTTTACGTAATGACATCGTGGTGTTACGGTTATACCCATTTCTCAATTTGTTCTCCGTCATCTCATTCTCCGTCCATCCCTTTATATCTGTGCGTGTACATGTGTCACAATCACATCTTATTTGAGGAGGAAAAAAATTCCAATCTAGTACTAGTATTCTCTGTTCCAGCGGATTTTTATTTTTTCTCAAATTAACTGACAGTAACTTAATTTCTTGTAAAGTGGCTGGCATTGAAAATTTCATTTACGACCTTTTGCTTAAACTCAACTTAATAAGACGTACAATCTTCAGACTCTATGATGAACATGGGTTATTGTAACTTTTTATTTGATTTCTGATGATTATAATGGTATAGAGAGACAAAGTTTTTGCCCCTTAATTCTATGCTGCAATATGCTCATAGGATGCATGTAATATATGAAAAAGAATTCCTTTCCCCCTTCACGGGGCAAACCAAATAATGATCAAAGAATATAAGCCATTTCTTTGCATAGAAGAAAGTTCTTCTCAATGGTAAGAGCAAAGAAGAACCATATTGCTGGACAACCTTTCCCAACAATATTCTGGTAATATAATGGGGTGAATTATATGTCTTGGTTTATATATATGTCGACTACAACCTCACAAGGACAAGTAAGTTAATTAAGGTTCCTAGTAAGTAATTTTTTGGTGTTTAAATTGAAGATCAAGGGCCATGGCTTCAGGATCCAAATCAGTAGCCTCTATCCTCTTGGCACTGAATCTAGTGTTGTTCTTCATTGTGCTTGTTATTGCTTCTTGGGCAGTGAACCATGGGATTCAAAGGTCTGGCGAAACAGGTAATTAATTGGAGTGCTTAATCAATAGAAAAAATAAAAAATTGGGTTCGTTGGTTTCAACTTAATTGAATTGTGTATGTGGTTTATTGACTTGGTTGATTTGCATTTGCAGCATCTGTTTTGCCCATTCCAGCTCGAATATTTCCAATATATTTCCCAATGGGAAACATGACAACTGGTTTTTTCGTAATTTTCTCTCTCGTTGCTGGTGTTGTGGGATTCACAACCTCACTCACTGGATTGCAAAACATTCTCCAGTGGAATGCTCCCAACTTACATGCAGCAGCTATGTCTTCATTGACTACATGGGCACTCACTCTACTAGCCATGGGGTGAGCTAGCTAGCCTTAATTACCCCCCCATTTTGCTTTCTACCATTCTCACAAGAGAGAATAAATGCTTTATGGCTACTGCTTCTTTTGTTGCAGATTTGCATGCAAAGAGATTGAACTTGGCTGGACAGACTCCAACCTGGTAAGCTTTCCTTCAATGCTAGCTAGAATTTCAATTCACTGCCAAAAACACATTATATTGTCGTGGAATTAACTTGTCTTTGGCTAATAAAAATTAACTGTTAATATAAATATTATGAATCTATATCTTAATACTTGATATTTTTATCTATTGCTTGATCTTTTTATCTATTAATAATTGTAATCAAGAAAGTGACCAACATATACAGTAACTTTACTGTTCAACTTTTGTCACAAGCTAAGTTTTACTTTTAAGGACTACAGATTTGGTTTCTAAGTTCTAACCAAAATTAACTTATGAAGTCCAAAAAAATAAATAAATAATAGAGGCAGACTAACTGCGTATTGGATCATAAAGGAAATATTCATCATTTTTCCTTCTTTTTTTTCCAGCGCACCTTAGAAACGATCACGATAATTGTAAGCGCAACACAACTGTTATGCACCGGAGTTATCCATGTTGGAGTTTCAGAAGTTGTTGCGCAGAGAATGGGAGGAAGAGTATGAGTTTCAGTTTCAGCTGTGGCATATACGAATACTCTCTTTCATGAAAATATAATCCATGACTGCAGAATTAATTGTAACTCTTTTTCTTTTCACAAAGTTGTTTCGTTCTTTCATGTATCACAAGACCAAATGCCCATTACAACGTTTATTTGTTTGCGTAAAATTCTTAGTGCAATGTCTATATATATCCTATTCCAATATAAATCACCATCTGTCAATATAACAGGATGACATGAATATCTCAGTAAAAAAAAGGATGACGTAAATAATAAATAATTAAGAAGCACTCAAGCAGTGAACGGTCTGCTACAATAGCTTCGTTAACATTTTTGTCCGTTAAAAAAATTGATATAGAGGACCAGCTTATATGCATATTTAAGTTAGATTTTAATTTTCATATATTGTCACTCTCTATTTTTTATATTTTCAATTAATTACAAATAAGTTGGATATATATGTGTAAATTAATCTCAATGTAAAAACGTCCTAACACTAACACTGATAGAGTGCATTTTAATATCTTTCACATGATGATGATATATCTTGTCCCTTATTCACAATATATGTGTGTGCCATGAATCGGATGAGAATATGTCTTACCTCTTATTTTCTTGTAAACATGTCTACCAACTATGGATGGCTTGATATAGTTTGCTTGGTATCAATTCTGTTTTACCCAGCAATGTCGAGGATCAGTTTTGGCAAAATCTATATGGTTCTCAAGGGAGTATTAGACAGATCCGAGAAGTTGTTTGGAGTGCTTTCTATGGAATATCTGGATATGATACAGAGAAAAAACGCTTTGATTTTTTATGGGAAGCCGTTTGACAAAGAAAATTTTTGGCAAAAAAGTATGTTTCATGTATGGACAGGGTTAAAGGCCTACAAAAAGGACTTCTCCATTTCTTTCCAACAATGGCAAGTAGATCCAGCAATTTGCTTGGGCATTGATTGTTGATTGATGAAGTCTCGATGTGGTAACCTGGATTAGCATAATCTTGAATCTTCTCATATGCATTTGTTAAATGGATAGGATAAGATTCGGGTATTGTTATTGGGGGTTTGAGGGGCTTTTTTTTTGTTTCATAGATATCTTGCTTTATAGAGAGCATTGTGTCGGGCATGTGGCTTTGTCAATGCATGCACACTCACACTGGTCACTTGATCGGTTGGTGGACCCATATACTTGTAAATCTTTCAGCACTTCTTCTGCATTTACATAAATCATATCATTGCAGATTAAAAAAAAGTGCACTTTAATTAAATTATTTAAATTTTACTTACTCTGTTTCTTGTAATCTTGTTTATATGTGCACGTACACAGATGGAAAAAATATAATTAATACTGTTATTTATATTAAGTTAATGTTAACTTTTTAATATGATTTCCATTATTATTATTATTTTGCTATTGCAATTGTGATTAATTATGATCAGCATATGCACGAGATTGTTTTATGCAGCTAGGCCAAGGAAGCTGTGTTACGAGGAGTTCGATAAAGCATATATACATATTGTCGCAAACCAACATCGTCTTTAGTTTACTGGCTTCCATCCAAATTAAATTAAATTTTAAAACACGAAAAAAACTTAACTTACTTTTCAGAAGAAGGACTGGGAAATAAAAGTTGTTTAATAGATAATAAAGCTGTCATAATTTATTTATGAGCCACTGAGCTCAAATAATGAAATAACTAACAATATACAACACATTGACCACAGAATTAATCCAACAAATTAAACCCATCTATTGCACCCTATAATTAACTTCCAATTATTAACATCACTAAAGTTCTCTTTGTTATACCTTGAATTTTCTAGTAATCTTTTAAAAACCTTAACTTAAGGATACCTTTCAGCCATCCACTAAGGTCAATTAATGTACTAGAGACAAAAAAAAATATTGAAGTTCCCATGTTGCATCCATATATCCAATAGTTGCTAATTAAACCGGAAGGCTTAGGATAACAATCACACATATGACAACAGCTGCATCCAAACAGTTGCTCAATATATAATATGTATTTGGTTATAGTTTATCCTTTACAATTTTTTAATTATTATTAAACAAGATATTAAAAAATTAATGACATTTTAAAATATGAAGTATATGCTTTATAACAGTAGTACTCTAAATTAAATGAGCATATATGAATTTAAGTAAGAGCGTGACACAAGGTTGAGCAATAATAACCGACCGGTTATCAAGTTCAAGTAAACTTTCCATTCATATATAATAATAAATTATTGCTGGTAATACATATATGATCAAATAATTATTCTTGCACATACAATAACCACATTTCACATTATCCAAGGAACACATGTAGTTATCGCAGTAGTCGTAGCACGCTAATGCAAATGGCTTGCTAGCTAGTTAGTTTTACTTGGGGCAATCGGGCGCCATTGCACATCCTTGGGAGAAAGGGTTTTAAGAACCGGATTCCTCTCGAAGAAATTGGTTGGCCTGAGCTCGAGTGCAGTGCTCAATGATGGCATTATGGGGAAGTCTTCTTGTACTGGAACATGATGAATTCCCACAACGTTCCACAGCACAATGTCCTTGTTGTTAATGTCTCTATTCCTACAATCATTTTCAATTAAAAGTAGATAAAATAGTGTGCAAGTTGTTGAGTTCAATGATATATACCATACCTGATCAATTAAGAGCCTAAAAAAATTACTACAAATATGACGCACACGCACAAGAAATTAAAAAAAAAAAAAAAATTGATCATACGTACTTTTCGGTCCAAACGGCCAAAGTATCATCTCCATGGCTGTGATCAACGTAGAGTTCACCAGCCCACTTCTCAGTCCTATTGTATGGAGTGACCCAAACATTGAAGTTGGTAAAAGCGCCACGTATTTGTGGATAATCGTCATCGGTTAGAAGAGGATGAACTGGGATTGCTGGAATCAAACGGTATCCCACGTCGTTTCCAACGGAGGTTTTCTTATTAGGATTCACCACTGAAAGCTCACCGGGGCTCAACCCAAGTATTATCTTGCATCATTTTCGGTCTTTGCAGTTTCAACCTCAGTTGTCCAATAGCTTTTCCTCTTCGAACTTCCATCTGTCACTCTTACAGTCTTTAAACTTGTCTTCTCAAAAGAGTTGGCAGCAACATCAATGTCAAGGTCAAGATGGTAAATGTAGAAGTGGTCGTGGTAAACACCAATGCTATTTGCTGACACCAAGGTTCCATGTTGATCGCTCATGATCTCCCTCTTGTGCTTAATGTCCACTGCCTTAATTTCCAATATACCCGAGAGAGCAATCTGTATTTGAATATATATGTGTTGTAGGATTACTTATTAGAGACTAATTAGACAAAGCTTTTTAATTTTGAAATTTTGAAATTTTGAAATTTTAATTTTTGTTCAAGCATCATGGATGCACAGTTCTAACGCCATGCGCGGCAAAGTACCTCGGGGTTCGTAGGTGAAGCCCCTGGTGTCTATACCAGAAAATTAAAAAAAAATTGCTCCTTATGAAAAATTATATTCAATTCATTCTACAGAAATAATGGATCCTGGTGGACCATTTTTTAACAAAATAACATTTCTTAGAGAATAATCAAGACAGTAAATATAGCATTTTTAATGTTTAAATAATAAGATTATAAAATTTATGGCTTTAAATAGATTAAATTTGTTATCTCCCAACGTGCAACATATAAAAGTACTATTCAATTACAAAATTGACAATTTTACAAAAAAAAATCGCATATAAAACTAACTAATGATGATGTAGCTAGTAGCAACGACTATATACACATACCGAGGGTTTGATTGAGCCACTTGTTTTAAACTCCCAATCAATGATGTAGTCGTAGTTGCCCAAGGTAACAACTGTTCTTACCACTAAGTTCACTTCCGTTCTAGTTTCGGCGAACTGTCAAAAGCCAACACGTAAAAATTTAAAATCAGAATAATTAACAATACTAAAAAAAAGACAAATATGTAACTAGTATGGATCGGATGGATCTATATAAATATTCTGAACGTACGTACTTACCGATTCATTGGGAATGGCTGTTTCGGTGTGACGCCACATGATGCTGCCATATTGTTCAAAGACACAGATTGCGTTCTTGATGAGTAATGGAGTACCATCAGCAGTGTGAACATATGTATCTAGGAACTGAGCAATTGACGGGCAGTCACGGTTAGGCACCAACGAGACAGTGGAGAGACCAAACCCAAACTCTCCGGCATCATAGAAAGTCTTTATTGAGAAGGAATCAAGTCTCATATCCGCTAGAGATAGTATTAAGATAAAGTATATAAGTGGGGAACAACCCTCACACTATGAATTAACTTTTAAAGTTGAGTTAGGTTTAAATCCACATTTTAAGATGATATCAGACTCTATCCTACAACGGAAAGCGTAGGGAAACCATTCCCGTAGTGAATGTTGTCGGAGACAATGCACCTTGCCTTTAGATCAATTACGATCTCGTTGGTTTGGCTGTTGATGATAGCAATGGCCAAGGCTTTGCGAGGGACAGTTATAACAGTTGGTTTGATGGATTCCCAATTGAGGATGGCATCCTTTTCAGGTTCATGGAGTCCAATATAGTGGAAACTCAACCAACAGCTTGAGGGTGGGTACTTCTTTTGGACTATGGTTTGGACAAGACTTATCTCTTCTTTGGTTAAAGGGTCTAGTGGATGTTGAAAATGCAGTGGTGTTACGGACACTACTGCTTGCAAGGAGAAGAGTATGAGGGCACGGAAAAGCATTATAAGCTTCATGTTGGAAGCCATGATACTATGAGATCAAGCTCAAGCCCTAGCTTTATTTGCTGTGTGGAATGGGAGCTTTCCCTTCAGCCCTTAAATACACACTGCCTCCCATTCTTGTTTTTTTTTTTTTTTAACAAAAAGGCTTAAAAATAAAAACTAATTATCAATGGATTCATCAAAAAAAGTATTTAATAAAATAGATAATTTTTGCACCTAAAAATGTAGAAGATACTATCAACAATGACACCTTATATTTTCTATTGTCCTATAATCATAAGTATCACCTTGATATGATTTACTATGTCAAGTATTTAACGTCAATCATATTGATGTCAAATATATGTTTAATGACTAAATATTTAAATACATTATCACTCAATTTAGCATCAAGCAAACCATTATTTCAATTATCAGTCACTATTTTGTTTCTTTTTTTCTTCTTAAAATAAAAAAAAAAACAAGTGTCTAACTAATTCCGTATAAAAATGAGGTTAATGAATCCCATTTAATTTTTCATGTAAAAGAATTAATGAGGTTAACCAATATGAATTAACTGAGTTGTCCAACTAGTTCTATAAAAATGAGGTTAATGAATTCCATTTAATTTTCATGTAAAAGAATTAATGAGGTTAACCGATAAGAATTAACATAGTTTTCTAACTAATTCCGCATAAAAAGGAGGTTAATGAAGGAAGCGACTTGTTTAAGACATGATAGTTAGGGGTGTTTGTGGTTAGGCTTGATTCGGTTATTCATCAAAAAATCACCCAAACCAAACTTATAAAACATGCATTTTGATTTTCATTTAAAATAAAATTCGAATTAAACCAAATCAATATTTTACAATTTGGTTCGCTTTAATTTTTTTTTTACTAAAATATTATTTCATTAAAATATATATACTTTCTTTTCATATTTTTAATTAAATTACATTAAAAATTGCTAATAACAATCTATGAAACTTTATTAATATGTTAAACCTTCTACACTAAAAATTTGTCAAACTTTCATTTATTTTAAATTAAACATATCTTAAAAAAAATATAAAAAGAGACTGATATACACTGTATAAGTTTCATATACATAACACTACAAAACACGATAAAATTCAAGTAATTTATACATAAAACATATAACTCTAAAATAATATAAGTGTTGTGGTTTGATTTGTTTAGTTCGATTTCAAAAACACAAAACCATAATTTAAACCAAACCGATATGTATGAGAGAAAATTATTCAAACAAATTCAAAAAGAATTAGTTTGGTTTGATTTTTAATTTTTTATATCGGTTTTCAATTTTTATTTTGGATTTGTTTGAATTTAAATACCTAATGATAGTTTATTGGGAAATAATTTTTGCACATTCAAAGGATGTATATACTTTAAGAAAAATAAGAAGGAAAAAATATTTAGAAAAATAAGAAGGAAAAAATATTTGATTAATAAGATTAATTATATGATATAATAGGTAGAGACAGATGAGAAATATCAGTAGAATATTATTATCTTTATGATGTTCAAATATCACACATTCACACCTCTATTTTAGACAACTTTATGTGTACTTGATGAGATTTAAGTCAGCAACTCCTCTGTGTATTTGACAATTAATATGATTTTTTTTTTTGTTTTATCTCCGTGGCACAGCACATGATGTTACTTTCAAGCCCAAGACTATAGAAAAATATAGGGACTATCGAACAGTAGGAAGTTGCCATATGGCATGTACGAGTAGCACTCGTGCTTATTTTCTAGCCGCCACCATTCTTAACTTGAACATATGAAGTCTGCTAAATCAGAGTAAACCTTTTGACCCCAAATATCAAGTTTGATAGCGTTGCAGATCTATTTGCATAATTAAACAATCTTTTAAACCAATAGTTCAAGTAGGAAAACACATTAGGAGCTTGGACAGATAATTTACACCAAACCTATTTGTTGCAACGTGGCCATCATGACGGAATGAAGATAAAAAAAGATAAAAAGATCATTTTCTAAATAAAGAAAAATTGGGGGAGTCGTCATTAATACTTAATAAAGAAAAATGTTGAGAAAAGTAAGAAAGATAAAAAATGGTTTATGATTTGAAAAAATGAATTTGGGAGTTGATTATGTATGAAAAAAGTATTGGTACTCAATGCGTCTATCATGAAGACGAAAACCTTTAATTGAATTGCTAAAAATAAAGTAATTTTTAATTATTTATCTTTCTTTAAGAGCATGAGTTATGTTTGTTATATCTTATTTATTCAGAAAAAAATAATTTTTTAGAAAAAAATAGGATTTTGTATATTTTTTTAGTTTTTTAGGTCAACAAGGGGTTTATTCTCGCTCTTACATATCCGTACAATGAGAAAATCAAACTTACATAGTTCTTTGGTAGAAAATAGCTTGCATGTTGGGTTGATTTTATCTTTTTCAAAAGATTTGTTTTGATTGCGTGAAAAAAAGTTGTTAAGGTATTGGATCTTGAAACGACATTAAATTTTAAGAAAAAATAGAGAGAATCGCTTTAGACATTGGACCTTGAAGTGATCTAGAGTAATATGTAATTTTTGTGGAGAAAAATGAGAATTGAGTGATAATTTATTTGAGTATTTTTAACTTTTTTAGAAAAGATTTTCGATCTATAGTAAATTATGTGAAGTCAAGCAAATCAGGGATCCAACATGGTATTCACAAAATTTATCTACACGTTATTGAAATACCACCTAAGCAAGTCGAATAGTCATCATGAAGTGCACATAACATAAGCGTGTATTAAAGAATGCTAATGGGAAATTGAAAAAATAAATGGATAATTGATATAACATTGCATAATCAAATAAATCAAATGAGAATAGAAAGAGATAAAAATAGAAGTGAAGAGTACACTTAGTATTAAGGATGCGGAATTGAAATATGGGAAAAATAAAATAAATAATGAGATATTTACAACATATTATTAATTAAATTAACTAATTAAGCAATGATAATAAAAAGACAATCAAGTTGAAGAATAAAATAAACAATAAAAACAAACAAAACAAAAAATAAATGAAATAAAGAACTATCTACTAATTAACTTTTTTTTATTTTATTTTTAAAGGTTATAGTCAAAGGGTCGATGTTGACTTAGTCAATATTGATAAAATACTGACATGGCAAACTTGGTCATCAACCTAGATGGCAATGTGCATACATGAAAAAAGAGTGTGGCAGGATAACAACAAAACAAAGAAAAATAATAACCCAAAGAAGTTGACCACTATGACTTGTATGACTCTCGCTGGCTATCACAATGCCCACCAATGAGAGAAACGAATCACATGAACAAATTTCGTAAAAAGAAAGAAAAGAAGAAGGAGAAGAAAAGAAAAAAGAGGAGAGATAGGGAAGCACGAGGGAAAGTGGAAGAACGAGGGATTACTGACCCTTCTTTCTTCTCGGACGGCGTTGCCAAATGGCAGGACCTTGTTGGTCTCTTCTTCCTCCTTGAGATCTGTTCTGGAGTTACAATTGGGCCTACGTTAAGACCCAATTAGCTACGATCCGCTAATCAGCTACCGTCCGATATTGAGACTCAATGAATATGGACTAAAGACTTAGTCCACCCAGGTAGTTACTAACGTGCAGGTGGAGGCCGGGAATATAGGAACCACTCGTGCACGATGCGGTTGGCCAACGGTCAGGTACTATGT
>PYAF01002406.1:536266-551188 GCA_007407185.1 Glycine tomentella
CAAGCCATCAACAATGAGCTCAAAGCTCGCACAACCCAAAACCTCAGGGTTTCCATAAGGCTCGGACAGTTTATCTCACTCAAATTCAAGCTTCTCTTTATCACTAGTTCCAGCTCACAAACCTCATCTATACTATCTCATGAGCAACTTTGTCAACTGCTCTAAGATTCATACTAGTCAAATAGTCAACCTTTTACCTTTGTTCATACATACTCAGAGCCAAAATCAAACTTCATCAATAATGATGATTCAAGGCTCTAACTTCATCAGAGTAACCCTCTGAACACAAAACTCTACAGAGTCCAAGCGTAATAACGACTCTAACACCTCCAAAAACACCTCTCAAGATACTCAAAATACACCCAAAGACCCAAACACAGAACCAACGGCTAAGGCTCGAGTTTCTTACCTCTGTGCAGCTAAGACACACCAGGGAATCACTTTCCCTAAGGTAGATCGCTCAGACAAAGCCTCCTTCGCCTCTGGTTCTTCGATTCCAAGGGCTCCCTTAAGAATCTCGATCTCGCCGTTTACCGCCTCTTGTCGAGAATAAAGCTGGGTCACTAGCTTATCTCGAAGCTCTGAACACTTTCTCAGTTGGGTTAGAGGTGTTTAGATGAGAGATGGAGAAGATATGAAGCTTCTCTGGGCAACAATGGCTGTTCTCTCTCTCTCTTCCTCTCTTTTCCTTCTTTTTCTCTCTCTCTCTTCCTTTCTTTCTCTCAGCCCAAATGGGCTATTTATAAAGCTGGAACGCAGGTCCCGCGCGGTTCGCGCCACGTCCCGCGCCAGAAGTCAGGGTCTTACAAGTATCCCGTGAGAATCATATGAACATCAACCACAACATCTTTCTTTGAACTTCCACTTCTCCTATGTTCATCTGCTTATTTGTAGCACCCATTAAACTTCTGAATTTATAAAAAATATAACAAATTAATTCTACCATTAATTTTTTTCCTTTAACTTAGACATGACTTTGTATTTGGTTTATAAACTTAATAAGTTGTTATCATTTTAGTACTTAAACTTAACCACTTACATATATTTTGATCCCTGAACTTAACAATATCGTCGTCATTTTAGTCCTTGAAAACTCTTATATTTTCAATTAAGTCACGTGTTGCATGAAATTATTAACATATACATTATCATATTCCCTCCTTTCATTCCTTTTATAATTCTATCATTTAAATTATACTATATCACAATAATAAATGTTAAATCTAGGACATTATTAACAAAAGGTTCCAAACCAGACATGCTACCTTTTTTGCACTTTTCGCATCGTTGTTTAACGATTGAGTATTAGAGGATATAACCCCATTATAAGTTAAAAATAAACACCTACAAAATTGAACATAAAATGTAATTTACCCATTATATTTTCAATAGAAAAGATAGTTATTGTTTGTCATGTGGGAGTAATATATATATATATATATATATATATAGAGAGAGAGAGAGAGAGAGAGAGAGAGAGAGAGAATCTATAAAATTGAGTATAAAACATAGTTCATCCATTATATTAGTTATATTTAAGTATACAAAATAAAAGAACACAAATAAAATGTGAAAGAATGAAAATATATAATTTCATCTTAAACTTTGATAGAATAAAATAATTTATTTTCTATTTATTTTGTTTTTTTTATTTTCTCCTTAATTAAAAAAATATGCTGACCTTTAAAAACAAATTATTTGTTAGTATCTATATATTTACACAATATACATTTTTAATTTGATTCTTATCAAAATCTTATTTAACTTTCATGTGTTTGTTTATTTTTAATTCAGTCATATTTGTTAATATCCTTGTTCTTGTTTTTTAAAAGAAGTTATGTTGTTGTTTGTCATCTGTTATAATATTATTGTTAGAATTTTAATTTACTAAAATATAATAAATAAATTAATATTTATTTTAAATATAAAATATATTTATGATTTTTATACTATGATAATTATTTTTCATTCTATTTTTATCATCATAAATAATTGTCATCACTGTAAATAAATGTCATTTATATCACTATGCTAATAATTTATATATAGTGTGACACTTAATTAAAAATTTAAAAGTGTTTTCAGGGACCAAAATGCTAGGTTCAAGTACCAAAATGATAACAAGTTATTAAATTCAAAGATCAAATAAAAAATTCAATCTTTTGACTCCTAACTGTGCATAGATAATAAGTGTATGACATGTGACAACTATTAGTTATCACATCATTCGTGACATTTAGGACTTGTGTGACAACAATTAGTTATCACATTATCACCATAGTGTCATGTCAAGTAAGCACAACTTTTTGAGTTAACAAAAAAAAAAAATTAAAGTTTTGACTAATTTGTAGAACTTTGTGCAAATTTGAAGATAATTTTTTAATTTTACATCTTTTAGGAACTTAATTATTAACTCTAGCAAATTTAAGGATGAAAATGAGTATTTATCTTATTTGTTTACTTTATGAGTTTCTATTGCATGTATTTATTATATTTATATTTTAAAAAATTATATAAGACATAAAAGAGAAAATAAAATGATACTAATTTTAAAAGTGTTTTCAAAGACCAAAAGGTTCAAGTACCAAAATGAAAATAAGTTATTAAGTTCAAAGACTAAATAAAAAATTCAATCTTTTGACGAGTGACCTTGCATAGATAATAAGTGTATGACATGTAACAACTCTTAATTATTACATTATCACTAAGAGTGTCATGCCAAGTAAGCACAACTTTTTGAGTTAACAAAAAAAAATAATTAAAGTTTATGACTAATTTGTAGAACTTTTTGCAAATTTGAAGATAATTTTTTAATTTTTCATTTAGGAACTTAATTATTAATGCTAATAAATTTAAGAATGAAAATGAGTATTTATCTTATTTGTTTACTTTATGAGTTTCTATGGCATGTATTTATTATATTTATATTTTAAAAAATTATATAAGGGATAAAAGAGAAAATAAAATGATACTAATTTTATCTGTTTATCATTTATTTTCTTAATTTTTTTTTATAAAATTGACCATGGAACAATCATACAGCATTTTAAAATAGAAAAATAGGTAAATAATAAAGTGAACTTTCAGTGGTCGTTATCGCTCTTGAACATCCATTGTGTTTATTATAATTTACTCGGGCTTTGATTTTGTTAAATTACTTAGGATGCCTAATTAAGCGTGAATCTCGCGATCACTTTTATTATAACTTATTTGGCCTTTGATTTTGACATCTAATCTAATTAAAATGTTAGATCACTTTATTAAACTACTAGTTAAATGCACCGCGTGTTAGGCACGGCTAATAAATTTAATGTAAACATCTATTATATTTACTATTTAGATTTTACAAATATCATTATATATAATATTAAAATATTTTTTTATTAATATTAATATATTATTAATATTTTTTAAAATAAAACAAGCTTATTAACTCTAAAATAAATAAAAATAAATAAAAAATTATTTTTTTCAACTGAATAGTTTTCTACAAAAGCTTTTATCAAAGTTATATGTAAAATAGTCCTTAATTTAAATTTTTAAGATAAATAACTAAATAAGTATCCTTCAACTTACCCAAATATTATTATCTAAATATAGAATAGGTAATGCAAGCGTGGGAGAGAGGCCCAATTCCAGTGTGGGTTGTGAGGCTTAAAATGATGCATCAATGGTATGGGTGTCCTCTTCCAGGACCAACCTTACCTCAGCTGACTAAAGCCCACATGTCCAGGTCAGGAGTGGGTGCGCGCTGTGAACGTGGCGCACGTTAGCCCTTTCCCCCACCAAATCGGTGGTGCCCTCCCACCCTCGTCCTATCCTGTCCACGTCTCAAAACCAGCCGCAAACCACCACCACCCACTATGTTACCATACGCCACCACCACCAAACCCATACCCACACTCACTTTCCCTCAAGCCTCTCTCCCATGGCCTCCTCTCCCCCTCCTCCCGACCCTCCCACTGCCGTCCCCCTCGCCCTCGTCCCCATCCCCGCACCACCCTCCTCCCGCCGCCTTCCTCCGCCTTGCTGGTCCCCCGATGAAACCCTCGCCCTCATCGACGCCTACCGCGACAAGTGGTACTCCCTCGGCCGCGGCAACCTCAAGGCCACCCACTGGCAAGAGGTCGCCGACTCCATCGCAAGCCGCTGCCCCAACGCCTCCCCTCCCAAAACTCCCATCCAGTGCCGCCACAAAATGGAGAAGCTCCGCAAGCGCTACCGCACCGAGATTCAACGCGCTCGCTCCCTCCCCGTTTCGCGATTCAACTCCTCCTGGGTCCACTTCAAGCTCATGGACTCCATGGAGAAAGGTCCCTCCCCTGTTAAACCCGAAAACGATTCCGATAACAGTGACAACGATAATGAGGATGATGACGATGATCAAGATCTGTACCAGGAGATCAACCACAACGGCCACATCAGGAGCTTGAACAAGATGTATAGGAATGGCTTTCCGGGTTCTGGTGCCGGTTCTGGTGCTGGTGCTGGTGCTGGTGGTTTTAGGATTCGAATTCCGACTGGGTTGGGTACGGCGCAGCCTGGATCTGGCTCCAAGGTGTTTGGGAATCAGAAATTCAGCCCCAATTTGAATCAAGACCCTAACCCTAATCTCGGGAAGAAGAGGGAGAGGGACCCAGTGGGGGAGTTAGTGGCTGCGATTAAGGTTTTGGGAGATGGGTTTGTGAGAACGGAACAGATGAAGATGGAGATGGCGAGGGAGATTGAGACCATGCGGATGGAGATGGAGATGAAGCGCACTGAGATGATTCTAGAATCGCAACAGCGGATTGTGGAGGCATTTGCCAAGGCCATTTCGGAAAAGAAGAAGGCCAAGACTGTGTCGTCGCCCCAACAGCCTTAACCTTTGTTAAGGTCTCAGTAAGTAAGATTCTGGTATTGTTGTTTGTTTAGATATTGCTTTGATTCTGCCACTTTTTATTTTGTAATTTTAAGTTTATCGGTGTTGGGTTGATGCTGGATGAATCGTGAATGTAGTAGCTTTAGATATTCATTTTGTAGTCTCGTCTTTTTTTTTTTTTTTTTTTTTATGTTTAAATAAAACCAGAGGACAGGATCTCTCCCCAGAATGGTTTGTGTACTTCTGATTTATTACGCGTAAAAAAGAGAGTTAGTTATTAGACATGGCTTTGCCTTGTTTTAGTGTTTGTGGAGGATTTTATGCAATACACGAACAACTGTAGTGGTTAAATGGTTCTGGTGGTATTGATGTTTAAAAAACATTAGCAACCTTCGAAGATCCCATCTTAAAATAAGAATATGACGAAGTTACCATTGCTAGTCTTTAAACACAGCAAGTATTGATGCACACACTCAGAATGGAATTTCATCAACAGGATGAGTTCATTCTGGACATTGTATCTAGATTTTGAGATATGTAATTTAATTGTTCTTGGTGGCTATGGAAAGCTTGAATAAATATCTTCAACTTTCATGAGCAAGTTGTGGTTTGGTACAAATTGGATCATGGGAAAAATTGGGCCTAGACTCTTGCCAGATACATATCGTGAAGTTTTCTAGATTTCCCGTGAATATTATCTTTTCCCATCGTCTGCTGGGTACGTGCGTGTTGTTCTTTATTGAATTGTGGTTTAGATTTCGCACATTGGCTGCTGGACTATGGAGAAGCTCTCGATGGTCGATGCATTTGGAATGGCGTCGAATGTTTAATGTTTTGGTATGGGGTAGAAATAGGATAAATGCTCAAGTGCTTCGAAGCAATAAATAAATATTAAGTAAATATATGCAGTTGGGCATGAAAACAGGCCAACGCCCGTAACTTCAAGAGTCTAACGGCAGAAATCTTATAGTAAAAATTATAACAATTTATTCTCATGGATAGTTTTCCCAAAATCTATTAATAATGCCTTTGTCTCTATGAAAATCATCACCCAATAAAGCATCACTATATTTGTGTTGTGTGTGTGTTTGGGGAATATGCCATGGTTATACAGGCTGTAGCATGAGTTTATGTATGGATATTTGCAAGTTTTGTCTGTAGGCTTGTTGTCCTCTCTTATAGATGTTTCTCCTGTTTCAGGAACACTCCTTTTGTTGTATTTCCAGTGCTATGATTTTCTTTGGTTATATTGTCTGCGACACGAACAACCTGGTCAAAGGGTTTATCTATGACGATTACATCGTGGCCTGAGTATATATATCTTGATTACTTGATATACTTATTCCTTTCATCTTAGCGTGCTGGGACAAGTTGTTTAAATTTATTTGTAATTTTAATACGTGATATTTTAAGCTTATTTTTACAAGAAATCACTTAGTTCTTTTATAAGATTAGTTTTAAACTTGTTTTTATTATTTGTTTACGTTTGAAATTAATAGAGTTACTGTAAAATATTACAAGTTCATAAATCCCATGTCTGTCATGGATAAATGCAAAGCTTACAAAGGAAGCTAAAGAAGAAAATTGAAATGGAGAGGAATGAAAAGGATCAATCGAATTGCTTCTGAAGTTGGCTATTACAACTGATTATACAGTTAGTTGTTAAAGTAACCAACTCATACCTAACTAACTGAATTAATTCATTAATTCTAATTACATAGAGACTAACCAACTAAACTAATTTTGGTTCATGCTAAGACAAGTTTTGTAAAATTAATATAGAATTACACATAGAAAGATCAAATTAGTTTTATGTATTTCAACCTTTTTTAAATCACTCATCATTTGTGATTTGGTCTTTTGAATATATTAAATCATATTGGAACTAACTCCTTTGTAGCCTCACTGTAATAAGTAGAAAATATTCGAAGATACCCTATTCCTCGACAGTGGTGACAAGGAAAATTGTATGTTTACTGTTGGATATACGTGGGATATATCAGTTGTGGGAATTCTTACATTTTTCTGGTATTTTCATGTTTCTTTTAAATATCTTCTAATTTAATATTATATGGTACTTTTGTTTTTGTGTGGAAATATTTTTAAGGTACATAGATCATGACACCTCTGCCTCCTTGATATTGTATGTATGCACCATGCAGGGAACCCCAATATAACATGATTATATCGTGCTATCTTTTGTCCCGTTTATTTATCTCACCTTAATAAATGTAGAGTGTTGGCATTTCTTGGGAGTGATGTGCTTGAGCTTTTCTTTTTTCTCTTTGTGCTCCGCTAGCAAGTAGGTGGTATAAATTGAACGATCTAATTAGGCTCGGCGGCAAATATACGAGTTATGTTGTGTTGCGGTGTCTTGCAACTTTCGGCCTTTGAATAGAAAATTTTAATTAGAATATTTACATAAATTATTTCTCTTTTCTCTGATAAATATAAGGTAATTAGGCAAGGAACATTTTTTTTTTTTTTTACAGAAAGAGAACGGTAAGGAACTTGTTATCCTTCAATAAATCAAACTTGCAGACTTGAATCATAATCTTGTTTTCTTTTTTGACATTGACATGAATGATAGTTACAATACAATATAATAACAATTTTCTTTTCATAATTATTGTGGGACAACTTTTGTGTTACTCTCTTTGGTTTGGGAGAGTATTTTTTCAAGTTCATAGATATAAAAAATAAATAAATTTAAAAACTAAGATAAATATAAATATATAGTGTAGTTCTAAGATATTAATGACTTGTGTTACGTGTGAATAATTATCGTGGGAAATTGTTATTGATGAAGTGACTCATATAAAGAATCGCTTAAGATATTTTTGTGAGATAAGCCACCTTCTTGAACAGCCTTCATCGCATACCGTTTGACACGACGTCTAATGGCGTGAGCTTTATCACCACCGTCCATCAACCTCCGGACAGCCTTCTCAATGCAATCTCTTGCCACTAACTGTTTCCTATCCCCAAAATGATATTAAGAAATGAATAATGTTTAATTCATATTAGAATTGAAATTCTCGTACAATATTTTATTTATTTATTCCATTTCATAATTCATTTTATCTGACATTTTTTTCTTTGAGTTTCTAATAAAATAAAAAAAATATTTTTTTATCCTTATTATTTTGTGGTAGTCCTTCTAACATGTCGGTTTTTTTTTATAATAATATTTTATTTATTTTGTATTAATCCTTTTTAAAAATATTTAATTGGGACTACTAACAAATGTGACTAATTTTGAAAAAAAAAACATTCTAATGCTAAGTAAAAATGTCAAATATAAGAATGAGTTGATTGAGCTAAAATCTTACTTGAGTAGTTGAGTTAGGATTCCTTGTATATAAGTATTTTTTGGTTGCAAAAGTTGTTAGGTTGAGTTAGGATTCCTTGTATATAAGTATTTTTTGGTTGCAAAAGTTGTTAGGTCTATTAGATGCCACGTGAGAAGTCACATGGTTATATGTGTTTGAATATTTGATTTGTTTGAGTTGTTTATCATTTCTAGTCCAGTATATTAAAAAATTAAAATAACACTTATTAGGAGTATTACTGAAAAAGTAATAAAAAATATTGATAAACATTTAATATGTTATTTAACACATGAAAAGAAAGTAAAAAAGAGAAAAAAAATATAATTATGATAAAATTTACGCTGTGATAAAAAAGGATAAAACTAAATTTAATATGTTATTTAGTAGGGTGTATAAAATTGTAAGTGATTCATGTATCGTTGTTAAAAAGTAATTAATATTGTATTATATTGAAAAATCTATTGTTAAAATAAATGACGTTGATTTTAGATTTTTTTACACAATAATTACTTATATATGATGAATACATTGTTTTTTTTTTATAATAATTGTTTTAAAAATGATATTTTTGATAAATTAATTGACGGTGTAGTTTTAGTTTCAATATACTAGTATAAAAATAAAAGAAACAAAAAGGGAAAAAGACGTCTCCCTAAAACTGGAAGTGGTAGGCTATGAATAGCGTGAAACTGGTTAATGATCTGGGTTAGGCTTTTGAATTTGATGGTGTATTTAGCACATGGTGTTGTTAGTTAGAGTGAAACCCCAAGGAATGTGGACAAGGGCAATTTTAACGCCGTTGTATTTGCTGCATTGGCAATAATGCCGCATCATATTCTATTATTCTTTTCTCTAACATATCCCTCATCTCAATACAAAACCAAAAACACACCCCTTTCCCTTGCACCACCGATCACGCAATGCGAGGCCACGATTGGATCAACACCTGCTTTCCCGACGAGTTAATCGTAGAAATCTTCTCCCGCCTCCACTCCAAGTCCACCCGCGACGCTTGCTCCCTCGTCTGCCGCCGCTGGTTCCGCCTCGAGCGCCGAACCCGAACCACCCTCCGAATCGGCGCCACCCACCTCTTCCTCGACCGTCTCCCCACCCGTTTCTCCAATCTCAGAAACCTCTACATCGACGAGCGCCTCTCCATTCCCCTCCACCTCGTCCGTCCAATCATTCTCCTCCCATTCTTACATCTCAATTTCAATTTCGATTTCATTTCCAATTTCATTTTTTTCTTTTCCAGGGGAAAATACGACCGAACGACGAAGATGGCGATCTTGATTCTCTCTGTTTATCAGATGCTGGTTTATCTGCTCTCGGCCAAGGCTTCCCCAAGCTTCACAAATTGGGCTTAATCTGGTGTTCCAACGTCTCTAGCGATGGCTTGACATCCCTAGCTCGGAAATGCACTTCTCTCAAAGCCTTGGACTTACAAGTAAGCTTTCCCCACATTCTTAATTAATCACCTCTGATATTTAGATATGCATTCCTTCAATGTCTGCAAATCTACACGCCATATTTGCAGTTATCATTACTGAAATTTTTCTGTAGGGTTGCTATGTTGGGGATCAAGGTCTGGCTGCTGTTGGACAGTGTTGCAAGCAGCTTGAAGACTTGAATCTGCGATTCTGCGAAGGATTGACTGATACTGGTCTGGTTGAATTAGCCTTAGGTGTGGGGAAGTCGTTGAAATCTCTTGGTGTGGCTGCTTGTGCCAAGATAACTGATATCTCAATGGAGGCTGTAGGATCACATTGCAGGTCCCTCGAGACCTTGTCGTTGGACTCCGAGTGCATCCACAATAAAGGGCTGCTTGCTGTGGCCCAAGGATGTCCGACTTTGAAGGTTCTAAAGCTGCAATGTATTAATGTTACAGATGATGCTTTGAAAGCTGTAGGCACTAACTGTCTGTTACTGGAGTTATTGGCACTATATAGTTTTCAGAGATTTACTGATAAGTGAGTGAGCCGCTCTACTTCAAATTCATTTTTTTCTTACCTCTTTATATATTTTTTAGACTCGTTGAGCTTAGTCCAAATTGAAGATCCTTGTTTAAACTGCAATATGTTTTTTGCACACACGGGAGCATAATCTATTCTCATATGCACACACTCTTTATAATTCTTTCAAGATTTTTTTGCTTTATTTAATAATTCTTTTTATAATAATGTCTTATATCCAGGGGGTTGCGTGCCATTGGGAATGGATGTAAGAAGTTAAAGAATTTGACTTTAATTGATTGCTATTTCATAAGCGATAAGGGTCTGGAAGCAATTGCTACTGGCTGCAAGGAACTTACACATCTTGAAGTTAATGGATGTCACAACATTGGAACTTTGGGGCTAGAATACATTGGGAGATCTTGCCAGTATGTTTTTCTTTAAGCTAAATTACATACAAAAAATGTTATGAATAGTGTATGCATCTAACTCTGTTAACAAAGTTGGAACCAAGAAATTTAAATTAGTGGATCCCAGTAATTTATCAGGTTGAAAGTTTCCCTAGAATCATATTAATGCATTTGATCTCTCTTTAAATGGCCACTCAATAAAGCCTCACAGAAAGTAGACGTTTTGTTTTGTAAGGTGAATGTGCCAAGACAATTGTTTGACCATAGCATGTGTTTATTGATGCTCCATTGAGGTCTGTTTCTGCTTGTTCTGGTTGATGAATGATTGTGTTCTGGTGGATGAATGATTATATTAAAATGCTTGTAACTTTAGTAAATTTAGTGGAATAATGATATTACACATTTAAGCTTCCTAGAGTAAAAAACATAAAAAGCACAAAATGTAATTTAAACAAAAAAGTGAAAAACACAGTACATACACTTGCATCAAGCATTCCTAATATAACTGAAAAATGGACCTCTCGTTACCTCGCTAATATGAAAGAGAGTGAACTGCTTCTAATTACTTTGCTGTGGGTTTTGTTGGAGCTTCTATCAGGGTCACATTAAAGCAAAGCGGTAAATTCTTCAAATTGCATGCTTTTGAAATTGGTGTAAACGAGTAATATGTAAAATTGTTTTAAACAGCTTGCTAAAATAAAAAAATTGTCTTGAACTGGTGGATTTTGTGCATTTAACTGTTAATCTTGCATGCACTTCAATCAATTCATCTCATCATTCACTTTTCTTTGTCGATCACCAATTTCCGGTTTTAAAGAAACTGCTAAATCTGGCAGATGAATTTATGCTGTCAACCTTTCACCTATAGGAATGTTAGCTTCTGATATTTGGGTTATCCTCGACGGCACTAGTTGCGAAAATGATGAATTATTTCCATTGGTCTTCCAATATGATGCTAATCCCAGCTTTTTATTATGAACAGGCATCTCACTGAGTTAGCATTGCTTTACTGCCATAGAATAGGTGATGTTAGCCTTCTTGAGGTGGGAAAGGTGTGCAAATTCTTGCAAGTTCTTCACTTGGTAGATTGCTCAAGCATTGGAGATGATGCCATGTGTAGTATAGCTAATGGTTGCCGGAATCTAAAGAAACTTCATATTCGTCGTTGTTACAAGGTAACAAATCTTTGGGATTTTGTAGTTTTTATGAAGCTGGCATGAATGTCATCATTTTTTTGGGTCCCAACTCCCAAGACAGATTATAATCAATTAATTGTACAAGCTAATTAATGTGCTGTTTCCTTTATATATATATATATATATATATATATATAAATTTATGGTAACATACTATCCTTGGTTGTTTTGCATCTTAGCTAATTGTTTCCATGTTTAATTTCATTATTTACTCATTTTTAACTCTATGTCCATCACAATGACTACGATATCATTGCATTATTTACTTGCTTTTTCCCTCCTAAGAAATATAGGAAAAATATTTGAAAGGGTTGTAATTGAAAATGAATGTCATTGATATATCCCTGTTATAGACTGGTATATAATGTAATGTGACCTACTTTTTATGGTTGATTAATTAACTTTTTAAGGATAGAGTTCTATATGCTTATTGCTTGATCTCTTTTTGTTGTTACTAGATTGGGAACAAGGGAATCATTGCTGTTGGCAAGCATTGTAAGTCACTGATAGATCTTAGCATTCGATTCTGCGATAGGTAAAATCTTATTCATTGCTTTTATACTCTTATGCGAAGAATATATAATATATATATAGAGAGAGAGACTTTTAGTTCTTTTTATCTTCTGTAATTTTTCTCTGTTGATAAGAAAAGTCAGAACTCTAGATTATTCAGAACATCCTAAATATTGTTAATTGTTGAGAATGTCTGTTTTAACGTTTTGTTATCAAATTACTAGGGTGGGGGACGGCGCTCTTACTGCAATAGCTGAGGGCTGTTCCCTTCATTATTTGAATGTTAGCGGTTGTCACCAAATTGGAGATGCTGGAGTGATAGCCATTGCAAGGGGCTGTCCTCAACTCTGTTACTTAGACGTGAGTGTACTGCAGGTATGTACCCGTCTATGTGTCTCTTATTGTATACCAAAAGTACATGTATTTTTTTAGTTTTCTATGTTTTTTCTGTTTCAATAGTATGGCGTGTTTTCTTGATTTTGTCATTGTTGTTTCACTGTATATTCACACGGCTAGGGACTGCATATATATTCCTCATATATCATGCCATCAAGCTTTTGCTTGTGGCATATATATTAGTATGGATGTTTCCTGTCAAGGATTTAAATTGCAGTCGCAGTTTTGTCACAATCCTTGATGTTGTGGGAAAATGTGGCATTGTGGCCACAATTGTGGTTGTGATGAGTCAAAGCCTTGACATTGCGGCTGAAATTGCAGTCGCAAATCATTTTCTAAAACCATGTTTGCAGTGAACAGTTTTCTGAACTACATTACATAATCATGAAATATCTATGTGGAAGAGCTTAGTATTTCATTATACATACAGAAATTAGTTGTGGAGAATCTCTAAATCTGTCAACCTGCTCATAACTATAACCTTGTGAAACTTTATTAACTTTTCATTCTACTTTCCCTGTCTCTTTTGATTACATTTCTCATTATAATTTCAGAATCTGGGTGATATGGCAATGGCTGAATTGGGAGAGCACTGCACATTGCTTAAAGAAATTGTGCTCTCACACTGCCGTCAAATTACTGATGTTGGCCTTACACATCTTGTGAAAAGTTGCACATTATTGGAGTCTTGTCAAATGGTTTATTGCTCAGGTATAACTTCAGCTGGGGTGGCCACCGTTGTTTCTAGCTGTCACAACATAAAGAAAGTCCTGGTTGAGAAGTGGAAGGTTAGCCAACGGACAAAGCGACGAGCTGGCTCTGTAATTGCCTACTTGTGCGTGGACCTTTAGACCATATACATTTATATATCTGACCTTGAGCATTTTTCCTGTTTTTGATTTGTGAATATACAAAAAGCTGCTGACAACTCACAGTCTAATACTGTGGGTATGAAAGATGAGGCAAAGTATAGGGTTGTAACATGAGTATCAAGAGTGTAGAAACCAATGGTTTATATAAATAAATGTTGTTTAGAATAGCATGGTCTATAGGTAGATATAAAAAGAGTATTATGACCCTCGTATTGATTTAACACTTAATGGAGAAATCTTGTTAAGCAAAACTAAAGCTTTGTTTTTACTTATTGCTCCAAGTAATAAGCCACAATTGTTCGAGAGATCTTGTTCTTGCTTGGAACTTGGATTCTTTGTTGAAGTAGGGATTTGTGCATGGTTTCTGTAATCTCTTCCCTTTCTATTGCTCCCGTCGCCCCTCCAATTCCTGCCCCCTTACCCCAGCCAGAGACTGCAGTTTATCTGATGACTTACATGAGCAAGTCAGTTTTCTTTCTGGTATAACGAGAAGGTCAATGCAACCTGAGCAATGCTGTCACTCGAATATGTTGTATACAAAAATTTGTGAATGTTGTACCACTCCAACTTCTTTCCTGAAGTATACAATCTAGATATGTTTTATCCAAAAATTGTGTATGAGTATGCGGATAGTTTATCCTATCATATAGAGATTGTTGCAAATTGTTCTATACAGGTCATAAATTTGGTGAAAAAACAATTTGTGATGTTTATTTATTTCCTTCTGTTTTTTATAATTTATTTATCCATATAACTGATCTCATTTAGTGAGATAAAACTTTGTTGTTGTTGTTTATAATTTATTTATTCATTTCTGTAATCTGCACCACCCCGCGTTTGGATCTCTGTTCTTTTATCTCTTCTGTCCTTTTAAAACTGCAGAAGATTCTCATTCAGTTGAATGTGGGAAACTGGGAATGCAGGTAGTTAGTTATCTTATTAAGAAGAAGCTGCTCTACTATATCATGGAAAATAAATAAATAATAGGTGATTTTTTCGTCAAAGATTAAAATGACTTATTTTTTATAATTTAAAGATTTTTTTAAAGATTAAAATGACTAATAATTGATTCGATGTTTTTATAACATGAATATGCTTTATACAAAAAAATTGTGAAGATTTAAAACTCCATTTTGATAATTATAAAGTATTGAGTAGTTAAAAGAAATTAAAACTCCATTTTAATATCTATGACTGATAAATAAACTTCAATGCTTATTTTTAAAATATATTTGTAATTATACATAGGGTATCGGACATCAGTGTTAGTAACATCTTAAATTGAGTAAATTTAGAGTAGTTTAAAAATAAAAGTAATTTAGAAAATAAATTATAATTATAACTATTAACATTAAAACATTTTCAAATTTTGTATTTACAGTGTATCATA
>PYAF01002406.1:551288-572937 GCA_007407185.1 Glycine tomentella
TTAAAAATAAAAGTAATTTAGAAAATAAATTATAATTATAACTATTAACATTAAAACATTTTCAAATTTTGTATTTACAGTGTATCATATTTTAAAATTATTTTAGCCAATTCAAGTTAAAAAATATCTTTAAAATATTAACCATATGATTAAATTAAAGGGTCCACATTCATGATTATGTAAATGCAGACAATCCATTTCATCCTGGTAAATATATTTTATAAAATATACAATTTATCTATTTATAAATTCACTTAATGAATATAACTTGATACCATACATCTAACAAAATGAAAACAATTCAATACAACATACTTTAAATTTATGAGAAAAAATTTGGACTCAATTCTTGCAAAACACATATTTAGAAGGATACAAAATTTTGAGTGTATTGAAACTTCGAATTGAGTTTTAGTCCTATGGTGGATTTTGTAAGCCCTAATTACATTGTAAAAAAAATCATAATTATATTGAGAAATGGATAACAGGGCAATCACTGTGAATACCTGTACCAACGGAGATTAAACGACCTTTAAATATTTAATTTCATACTTGTTTTATACATATTAAGAAAATTACTTAATTTTATTAAATTGAATTATTTTTAATTATGAATAAATATTTTTAAATTAGAATTTAATATTAAATATGATTTATTTGAACTTATTATATGAAAAATATTTTTAAAAAAGATTCATTAAATAAATAACCTATAAGTAACTTGGATGTACTTGAATTTGAGAGTTAAAAGAGAGAGAGAGAGAGAGAGAGAGAGAGAGAGAGAGCGAGACTGGTATATTGGGAAGACAGGAGGGAGTAGTTAAATAAAAGAGAGGATTGAATTGGGTAAGATAATTTGAATCCAACATAGATGGAGGAATGATCGGAGCAGCCATGGCCAGCGGATGCAGCATCAGAGCAATATGGATTCTCAACAACCTCGACGCCATCGTTTTCTCCAGGTACCCTCTTCTCCTTCCCTTTTCCCTCAACTCAAACTCCTAATAAACTTTTTATTATTCATTATTAGGAGGTTTCCGGTGGTAGAGAAGCGTTGGCGAGCTGCTTGCAACTCCCACAATGACGCCCATCAGCTCTTCTCTTCCTTACCCACTGACTCCGACCTCGCTGATGCTTTTCTCGTCCGAAAGCATAGGTTTCTTTACTTTACCCTCACATTTTTGCTTTTGATTTCATTATTATTAGGCCATAATGCTTTACACATTATTCAATTAAAAAAATCTCACCCTTTCAATCACCATGTCAGTTTCCACGAGCAAATCCATGTTTGTTTGATTAATAAATATAAAATCCTGCTTCTGTGTAGGGAGGGATCTGCACGAGGATTTGGCATACGCAAGAGCAATTCAACTCTGGGATCGGATTCTTGGGTGGATGATCCCATTACTCGCCACATCATCAGTCTTTACATTAGCAAAGAAGAGGAGGAAAATAAGAATCTATTGTGGCCTTTAATCTTGCACCAAAAGGGCCTTTACAGTATACTTATCCTGCCATTGGTTGAGCCTAGGCATTTAAATGCATATGCAAGGTTGTGTAAAAGTCCTGATTGTGGAGCTGCTCTTGGTATGGATGATGGCCTGTCTTCCCTCTTACTGGATCTTCCATCAGTAACAGGGTATGCCACTAACATTTGGGAATTATACGTAACAAGAAAATTATCTCTTACATGTAGGCTTAGATTGGTTAACTGTTATTAGTATTATAATTTTGTTTTTAATTGGATTTTTCATTTATTTATTGGGTAAGTCAACATGAAAGCGATTTTGAAAACATGTATGAGAACATTACCTCATTTTGCTACTGAATGCTATGTAGAATGAGGTTTTGTTCAGCTTGTATTGGCAATGTCATGGCCATTGGACTCCTTTCCCTTTAAGGTTGGGGTAGAGGGGGGGAATATAGCTTCTGTTTTAATTTATTTTGCATATGTGCTCGTTGTATTGTTTGGAAATATAGAAAGCCCCTAATCATTGCACTTAAAGCACCTTCTATGTGTTTTTTAATTTATTTATTTACGGAATTGATTGCATTTGCACTACCATCGCTCCCAAGAGATCTTGTTTGCAGTATTGATGGTACTGGGTTCTTACTTTGAAGTATGTACTTTTAATCATATATCCCATGCTACTTTTGCGTTTAATTTCACAGGGCATTTATGGTAGCACATGCCATTGGTGACATAATTACTGGCGACACAGTAGAACCTGAAGTGATTGTAACTGCAGCTCCCTCTGTTGGAGGGCTGTTTGATTCACTCACTGGTAGTATAGGCATCTCTTCCAGGGCAAAACCTGTTGCCCCACCCGTTGCTTCTTCCTCCCCTTCGAGTGCAGCTGTACCAGGATCAGTTACAGCAGATGCTCCAAAAATGGGGTCTAGGTTATTGGATAAAGATGCACTCAGAACATTTATCACTAGTTCAATGCCCTTTGGTTGGTACCTTTTTATTATGGTATTTCTCATCTCATATTTTTGCAGTGGATTTTCAAGTAAGCTGGCAGTTATGCATTGCTTGTAAATTTATTCTATCAATGTATACTTTTGTACAGGCACACCATTGGACCTTAATTATTCCAATATTATTACTATAAAGACCAACGGCTTTTCTGCAACAGATTTGCCTCCTGCAGACCAGAAGCAGCCAGCTTGGAAACCATATTTATACAAAGGAAAGCAGAGAATGCTGTTTACAACTCATGAGATTATTCATGCAGCTCTGTATGATAGAGATGAGATTCCGGATACTATATCAGTTTCTGGTCAAATAAATTGTCGAGCTGATTTGGAAGGGTTGCCAGATGTGTCATTTCACTTGGCTGGATTGAACACAGCAAACCTTGAAGTTTTATCATATCATCCTTGTGCTCAAGTTTCAGATCAAGGTTTGGATAAGCAAGGAGTGATGTTTTCTCCACCGTTAGGTAATTTTGTGTTGATGCGTTATCAGGCAGCTTGTGCCCTTGGACCCCCCATAAAGGGATTCTATCAGTTGTCAATGGTTTCTGAGGATAAAGGTGCATTTCTATTCAAGTTGCATTTAATGGAAGGATATAAGGCTCCTTTGACAATGGAATTCTGTACTGTTACTATGCCCTTTCCTAGGAGGAGGATTGTGTCTTTGGATGGGACTCCTTCTGTGGGAACAGTTTCAACTTCCGAGCACTCTGTTGAATGGAAAATTGTGACAAGTGGCCGAGGGCTGACTGGAAGAAGTATTGAAGTGACTTTCCCTGGAACAGTCAAGTTTGCACCTTGGCAAAACCAAAGGTTGTCTTCCTCTAGGTCATCCTTTGGAATCATTGCTGACGAGGATAGTGATAATGAGGCAGAAAATGCTAGTAACATGGTTAATGAAGAACATTTGATGGAGAAAATGAACAAGGGTCTTCCTCCAGTCAATTTAGAGGAGCCATTTTGCTGGCAGGCATACAATTATGCTAAAGTACGTGCCTTCCTGTTCTTATTTCTTATCTTTTAGTAAGATATTGGAATAATTAAAAGAATTTGAAGTTTATAATTTCTCCTATGTGATCTGATTACCATAGTAATATTAGGCATTTAAGAATTTGGTTTCTTCTCTAATATCCCAAAGCAGATAGCTGTTGGCATATTGTATAATCTAGTGCTATCTTATGTAATAGTTTTCCTATAAAAAAATGTAATAGTTTACCTTTTTTTTTTGGATCTGTTAAAGTATTTCTTTCCTGTGTTAGCTTTTTTATGCCAGTCTTGACACTCCTTGATGTTTATTAGAATTTCATTCATAATCTCACCATGTTTACCAATTAATAATTATCAATTAGTTCATGACCCCCCTGGTATGTGTGGTTGGCTTCTTTTTAGCTAGTTATACTTTTATGTACTTTAAATTGAATGTACTCATCCTAGTTAGCTACTGTTTTGGTTGGTCAGTTAAGCATTTCATATAATAAATGTGCACTGGAGCCGTGTTCTATCAAAGCTTTTGAGAAAATAGACATTGTTTATGCTGCTTAAACTGTCTTTGAATGGATTGAATATATCAACATCAACATCAACAACACCTATTTTTTATTTTGTATATATTCAATCCATTGATGTTGATGTTGATGAATATGTATTTGATTAGACTACAATACTACATATCTTGAAAGTATGTTAAAAGTCTCTAATTCCATAAAGATTAGATCTTCTTATATTAGTATTTTCGTTATTATAGGTATCATTCAAGGTTGTTGGGGCATCAGTATCTGGAATTGCCGTTGATCCTAAATCTGTGAGTTTACCAATCTATTCTGGCTGACACTTCTTTTTAGATAAACAATTTAGATCCATATAATATTGATTTAGTATCACAAATTTATACTATTTTAGTATAATGGATTATAAACTTATGTTTCCATGCCTTTTGGTTGTTGCACAGCCATTTCTTGTTGTTTATTTATCGTACTTGTCCTCTTTACTCCATTAAATCTCTAATTTTTACTTCAAAGGATATATCAAGAAGAGGACTGATCGACCATGCTGAATTCTTGATGCCTTGCAACTCACTTCCTATTCCAGTATTCCTTATGTTGTCTATCTGATAATTTGCATTTATGTAGGTGAGCATCTATCCAGCTGTAAAAGCACCTATGGAGTTTTCAACTCAGGTATTTGTTTACTAGATTTGTTTGTGTAGGATCAGTGATTCATACTTTAAGCGAACCCCACTGAATATGACAAATCTCCTATAATTTTCTTCTCTTTTAAGTGTCAATGATATCTGTTCATGTCTTTTATTATTTCTGGTCATAACCAGGTTACTTCTGGGGACTATATTATGTGGAATACTCTTGGTAATTGCCCACATGTTGCCACAATAAAAAGGTAAGTATGAATGGGCACCGAGGCATATCTGATGTAAAGAAAACTCTGGAATGATGTACTATATTCGCTGCCAAGTATTGTGGAGACACGATTGAATCTTGCTCCCTAGTGGCTAATTTAGCAAATAATAAATGTTTTTGGAGTTGTAATTGGGGATGGGATTCGTTGACATGAAGTGTAAGTGTTGATAAACTTCCACATGATCATATCTTATTCAATGATTAAATTTATATTGTGATTTATGAAAAGTTATTAAAGAAGTAACCGTGCAACGGTGCAAGATTGCAAACATTTGCACATTTCATTTGGTGTAAAGTTTACCAGAGAAAAGAAACTTAGCATTTATACTAAGATATTTTTTATTTTTATTCCTTATCTATGATTTGGGAGCACTAAATAGGAAATACGTTTTTATTTTTCCAATTTAGGCATTCGTGGTTAGTATCGGAAATAAAATTGTTTTGCTTAATAAATTTTCCGCCCACGTTATGAAATTCACGTTAAGCAATTGGTTTTTTGCGTTAACAATGATATGATTTTGAGGGACTAACGTTTTGATGGGGTTTGAATTTGAATTATAGGTAGGTATATCTATTAGATTTTCTTTATTTGTATTAAAATTTATTATCTATCTATTAGGAACGAAGCATTGTTTCTGGAAAAAAGAAAAAGGCATAGTTGAACAATAATAATGAAATTTTCGCTCGATAAAGTATTTTAAATTTTTAATTCAATTTTTAAAACAATTCTTGAGATTTTTTGCACTATTAGTATTATGCAATTACTTAAAATTCTCATAAATTTTAGTTATTAAATTAATTTTTAAAAGTGTACGAATACAATACAAATACTGAAATCTAATGGGTTGTTTTTAATTAAGAATTTTTAAAAACAAAATCTTTAACAAAAATAGAGGGTCTTTCAAAAAAATAATAAATAGAGGCGGTGATCGGTTATAAATGTTTTCACGCATGTACCAATTCGCACCCATTAGCATTCTCCTTATGAGAATGAGGGACATTTGAATTTTGAAGGAGTTAACAGTCTATAATTTTTATAAGTTTATTTAGAGTATTTTATTAATCAATAATTTAGGTGTAGTTCATTAAAATAAAGGTACAAGTAAGGCACAAATGAACTTGTTAAATAGTCGTTTAATTAAATTATTATTATTATTATTTATCTAAAAGCACCCGAATGGAAGCTGGATCGAAAACTAGGGCTGACGTGATAAAGACGTGATGAAGCCTATTTATTTTGGTGTTATGCGGATCTGGAAATGAAGAAGCCGAACGAAAGAAGAGAAAGTTAGATCCGAAAAGAGAAGGGTTTTAGGTTTGTGGGAGAAGAAGAAGAACAACAACAACAAGAAGGAGATGAGGCGCCCTTGTCCTCTTCACTTGAAATCAAATTCAAGACCGCCTTGCCTTCCTTCTCAGTACATTCCATTTCGAATGGAAACAGGGCTTTGCTATTTTCATTTTTAAAATAGGCATTGGGCCTCTTCTTGTTCCTCCTTTTCCTTTCCAATTTCAATTCTATCCCAATGCCTATTTTAAAATGAAAACAACGATACACTGTTTTCGTTTGAAACTATTGTTAAGGAAGATAACGCTGACGAGATCTTCAATTTGATTTTAGCTGACGAGGACCTTTTTTTATTCATCCACAGTCTCTGACTCTATACGGGTAAACAAGGTTTTCTCCATGTACTCCTAATTTTATGGGCTACTCATTGAATTTGTGTGTGTATGTTTTAGCGATGCACATTTTAAACATGATTACAGTGTCAACTGATTTTCTCTGAAGGACTTTTTGCCCAATTGAAAGGTGGGGAAGGGAGCTTTTTAATTGTTCCTCTTTTTTATCCGCCTTCCCCAAATATACCCAAGACTTGAGAAGTACACTTTTTCTTTTTCTTTTTTTTTCTTTTCTGCTTGCCCCTCTTTAACACTTTTTACAGTTATTGCAATACTGTGGAACAAACATGCTAGTTCAAGGGAGTACCATTTGTTGAAAATATGCTAGTGCTCTATCTTCTTATCACGGAGCAAACTGAGGAAAGAAAAAGTTGTATCGTTCGAGATGATTGCTGGGGAGTGAACACTTCCTATTAGTATTACTTACCTGCTTATATACCTTCGCAGTTAAAAGGTATTGAAATTTCTAGCTCTCATAATGTGTTTTGTTACCATTTAGTATTAGAGTAAACTACTGTTTTAGTTTCTTAAAATTAGAAAAATGTTAACTAAATTTCTGAAATTGAAATTTATTAATAGTAATTTAGTAAAATGTTTTTTCTCTGGAAAATAATTTTTTTTATGAATCTCAATTTATAGTTTATGATTATTTTTCAACAACTTATTTTTTCCTTTGAGATGATTTTATACTCTTTTATGATTTAAAAGCTGATTTTTTATTGCATTTAAACAAAATTAATTATCTTCAAACTACTTTTTAGTAATCAATAATCAAATATACAAATTAATCGATTATTGAAATAATCTATTTTTTTTTTTTTGCTGACCCGAAATGTAATAAGGAAGGGTATTTTATGTACTACAACAAAAGCCTCTTGGAGTTTTGTATACACAACATGGAAATAATTCTGTGTCAAAGGAAGGTTATAAGTGTAATATGGCAACAACAAAAGCTTTATGGAGTTTTCTGTAACATTAAAGATAATATTCATGGTAAGGACAAGTTATATGTAAATTGATTTGTCTTCTTTTTTGATGAATTTTCTATATTTTATTTGCTGAATGTAAATTGATTTGTCTTGTGCAGTTAATATAGTTTTGATTTGATTTCAATTGTTTTGTTCTTCTCTTCGAAAGAACTCATTCCTGAGAAGTAAAGGACCTGTTTGTTTATTGTTCTTTTTCTGTTTTAAAACAAACAAAAAACATGATTGAGTTGTTCTTGTTCTGCTTTATACCTTTTTGTTCCCAAAGTAAAGAAAAACACGGAGAACAAAGGATGGGCATCCTGTATTATTGGACAATAACATAAACATAAGCATTTTGGCTTCTCCTCCACGCCCTCTCTCTCACTAGAACCTGACATCTATTACCTGCTTGTTGCCACCTTCGTTCTGCTCAACACTATTCTTCTTGGCATGTTGCAAGTGTCGGTGAGAGCTTGGCTGTGTTGGCAATGTTTGTTTGTTGCCGCAGTGTTGTGTTTGCATTTTGCAGGGTTCATGAATTTGATAGCGGGATGGTGTATGACATTTGGACTGTAAATGAAATGTTAGAATTCATCCATTACAAATTTCTCTCTATTAGTGTGTCTTGCTAACACGATGATAAAAATTGACATTTATTTTATTGTAATTTATCACTCAGCTACGAATGCAGGATACGTGGATAACAAGCAACTAGTGTGGAATTTCAGACATCTGTGGGATTTCAAAGTTACCCGGATATCGTTTTTTGAACTGGTTAACGTTTGTTGTCTTTATCTGTGGGATTTCAAAGTTACCCGGATATCGTTTTTTGAACTGGTTAACGTTTGTTGTCTTTTGGAACAGAGAAATATAAAACTTTGGAAAAGATTGACATTTTTATAATTATAACTTGGTCTGTTAATTAGGGATGTAAGTTTTTCAGGTTCAATTGAGTTTAATCTAATTTACAACCGAACCCAATTTTATGTATTGCTTTCTTGACTGAAATCAAAGTATGTTACAGAACCAAAAAGATAACACTGATAAATCAAATCATTATTACTTCGATGCTTTCTTTATTTAGCTTAAAATATTTTACGCGATTAACTACTAACCAAAATAAGTATTTTTTTTATATATTTTTTTAGGTTGCTCAGGTTCATTAGGTTTGAAGCTTATTTTACCTTGTTACTCATTTATAATTGGATGCATCTAATAAAATTCAACCCAACCTAATTGCCCAATTGTCTAACTCAACTTGTTTACACTCCTACTGTAAATGGTAAAGAAATTTTCTTCTTTCCAAAATAATTGTAGTTTTAGTATTTGAAAACATTTTCAAATTGACTAGTGTTCTTAGATTGCAATGAAATATTTAAACATTCATTCCAATTTTATACACTAATAAATACTATTGTCTTGAAATACTCAATATATAATATAATATATTTATTAAAATTAAGAAAAAAGAATAAAAATATTTTAGTAACATTATTTTCTAATAAATATTATTTTCTTAGAATACTTGTTTTTTTTTTTTTAATCTGAGTGTAAACCTTAAACATTGGTGATGAATGAAGTATATATTGAGCATTTTCATATGCTTAATCCGTCCATAATTAGTTTTATTATTTATTTCGTGCTTTGGGCCCTTTCTCCAAGACTATATTTAAAGAAACTTGAGAAGTCTAAAAAGTAGAGAGGTTCATTTACAAGAATTTTGATATTTTCAGAATGAACATAACAAAAAAGAAGATTACAGAATAGGATAGATAAAGACAAATTGCTTGCTCAGCTAATTGATCAGACTCTTATCCAACAATTGGAGCAACTACCAACTATTAGAGTTATATATGGAAACCCATAACAGAAGCTAATAGTAAACTAGCACTCACATAAAGTCAGTAGTATATGTATCATTCCTCCCTCAAACTCATGGTGGCAATGAAAATATTGCGGTTGTGATGAGTAAAATTAAAAAGCGTTGACATTCCCACACCTTGAGTTTGTCTCAAAATTGTTGAAATCTTAGCCTAGAGGTTTGGTGAGAATATCAACCGGTTGATTTGATGCTGGAAGAAGACACATTGTAAGTGACTTTTAAGTAAAAGAAAATTGACAGAAAAACCAAATTTATTTAATTTCTTAAGAATAAAGAGTTATTTAGATCAAAGAAAAACTTGAAAAGAGAAAAATCACAATTTAAATTAGAGGAATTAAAAGCGTAATTAAACCTTTATTTTTAGTTCTGTTATACATTAACTCTAATAGATGGTTATTAGTTGGCTTGAGCCAGCTCTAAGAGTCTGTCTTTACATATATTTGTGTCGAAATCTTTTCTATTGTATGGTTTAGAAAACAATATCAGAATTTTTATCAAAAAATTTATCTTTCTCCTCTTTCTGGAGCTTGAAACTCCTAGTTCGACCGAATGCCTGCATCATCCACCTTTCTCGTTCGATAGTTGCCATGAGTGAGTGCATTCAATAACTTAGTAAGAAGTGAATCAGAAAGTGAGGAAAGAAGCCAAGAAAGCAAGAGCTGATCTTGTTCCCAACGCATATATTTGCATCACTCACGATTCCACAAACTCGATCGTTGAGCATTTGAATTATTGTGCAACCTAGGGAATAAATACGGAAATCATTTTTACCAATTATTGTGCAACCTAGGGAATAAACACGGAAATCATTTTCAATACATGAATCTTACTCATTGATACCGATTATTGTGCAACTGAGGAGATAAACCAATAGATCATTTTCAAAATCTTAAGACTCAGGTTTATGGGTCTTACCTTTAGTTATATGGTATTCAACCTTCTTATTCCTACATGATATGAGACTTCACCTTACACTTATACTCCAACAATTGGTATCAAAGTCGATAGTTCGACTTGATGACAGACTCAGACAAGTAAGAAGACGATGGTGGATCCTTGACTTGAAGATCCCTTGTATCAAAAGTCTTCCTGTCAGTAGGTTTAGGCGGCGTGTCTCGTGGGTGAAACGGTGCAAATATCTAGAGCATGTGAACTCTAATGACTAATATAAAATACTCGGATGAAAATGGCTTCCGCTCGAGGGAAAAATTATCATATGGAAGAGACTTATACTTGAAAAAAAAATTTGTTAAGGTACATGTGAGAGGTGAAGTCTCATATAATGAAGACAAGACGGAAATATTGGTTTCTAAATGAACATTACAATTTACAACACTTACAAAAGAGTATATATATAGAGATAGATTGCTTGCTGAGCAAGTTGATCAGACTTACATAACAGAAACCAATAACATAAACTAATGGTAAACTAACAGTTGCACTAGTATATCTGTCAATGTTTTTTTTGTAAATGGGGAAACTAAATGGATTGATATCATGAACTTACTTTCTTCTTCTTGGCTATCCTTTGAAACTCTTGCCGAGAAATTTCATGTCATTTCTTGTGGCATTTTAATTTGATAAACATTGTGCGTTGTGCCTAAATTTGATAAATTTCATGTCATGTCATTTGGAAAATATACGGTGAACAACTTTATAATTATATTCGTTCATTTCTTTCTACAATGCTCTCACAGAGTCACAGATAGATTTGATTGGTGCTTCTCTTGAGAAATCATTGCAAATTATTCTTGTCGGAGATACCGTATGGTAAAACTTTCTGTGATGCCATATAACCAAAACATGTGAAACACCATTGATGTATATTTTCCTTCTTCAGAAAGAATTGCTTTCATATTTGTGACTTGGCTTAACCATTTTATGATTGTCCGCAAGTTTGTTTTCTGTTTATATTTCTTGTGTATTGTAGAAATTTTCACTAAGATTTTTCATCAAACAAATGAGATCATTGATGTCTATAATATTCCCTCCTCTTTACCTTTGGTAATATTCCGACTGAATTTATAGTCATTTCAGGTTTCTGTCTCCTCACAGGGGCTGCCATTTATTGTGGATAATGCAATGTAACTTCTGCTCTGTGATGTATTTCCTTGGAGATAGTCCTGTTTCTTCCTTCTTGAAAGTTTCGGTGGATGAAGGCATGTCAGAAGTACTCGTGAAAAAACTTGTCTCTTTTGAGAAAATTTCATGCATCCATGTTTTCTTAAAATGGTTCGATTTGCTGCAGCTTATTTTCTCCCGATGTTTATGTACAATGGGAATCTGTCCTTGGTTCCAGTATTATTTTTTAGTGATTTAAATTATTTGATTTGGTCATTAATATACACTTTTTCATGCCAAGTTGACATATTCGGATGTACTACTATTTCTTAGAAAGAAACACTTCATTAGAATCATCACCTTCTCCGACCAAAACTACATCTACTTTGTCCTGGCATATTCCACTTGGTAGATTGGATCCTAGTCTTAGCATATTCAAACTTAGAACTTGTTTGATTGGAAAGTAATTACGTCAAAGTGCATATTAAAGTCTCTTGGTCTTTGTATAATTACAAAATGTTTTTTTATTGAGATTGGTAGGCAGGGAGCACCTCTTGCAACAAAGGGTCAGAACAGACCGAAAGCTTGCCAACTCCTTCTGAGATGTAGCCAGCTTATTTATTATTTATGCAAGTAATAAATACCTAATTCAGAAAGATCAACAAAAACAGTGACGTTAATTAATTTTAATTAATAATATCATAAATTTAAATTATATTTCAATAATCTTTAAAATTAAATGATTTAAGTGTTGATTATTCAAATAATATAAAAATGCATAATTATTAAAATGTTTATTCAGATCAATAGGCATGTCAGGCATGTCGTCAAATCTTAAAACAAAGCCTATCATAAACAATAGGCTAAACTCTTTTATCTTTTCAACAAAAGTCAGGTTAAGTCTACCAACGTGTGTCATGTTTTCATTCCTAAGTTGCATCCTAAGACTTAATCAAATATACAAAATTTTATTTTATATTTAATAAATCTACCAAAATCATTTTTTATTATCACTAAAAGCTGTTAGAAACTTTGACTTGTTCAAATCAATTATAATTATAATTATACCTACTCTGTTTTGGTTTCATTTTGTAGAAAGTCCCTTCCCCAACTATTTCTACCCTCATGCTGAGGGATAGATTCCTGTAATGTTTCTTTTTATTATTCCAATGAAGTTAAAAAAAAGACTACATAAAAAAATTATTTATATAATATAAAATTTAAAAATCCATAAATCAAATGAGCGTTATGTAATTATATTTGTAAAACATATTCTTAGAAATTTTCAAAGGAAACCTTTTGGTTGTCTTAAAATTGTTTTAAATAGTGTTATTAAATTACTTTTTCATTTAAAAAATAGTTCTGACTTTACACAATGATTTTTTTTATATATAAAAAAAGTATTATTTAACCCTCCTAAACTAGCCATAGGATTGATATCAATAAGAATAATGCTTTGTGAACACTCAGCATAGGGATGGAAATAGGTCAAACCGCCTACCAGGAGCCTTTGGTCTGGCCTAGCTTATTTATTATAAAGGTCAGACTTAGACTTTTTAAAAAACTTATTTAAATAAAAAGGTCGGGCTCAAACTTTACAAAAAGCCTGTTAAGCCTGCCAAGCTACCCTATATATATATATATATATATATATATATATATATATATAGATAGATAGATATTAAAATTAAAAAGATATAAATCAATCTTTTTAAAAAAGAAATAAAATAAGATAAGATAAAATCTAATATTCTATCTTACTTAAAAGATAAAATATAAAATAGGAAATTTGAAATCTTTGTAGTAGGTTTGTAAAAAAGCATATATATATATATATATTAAAAATAAAAAATATAAATCAATCTTTAATTGAGTTTGTTGTGATTAGTGAATTTTAATCTCATATTAGAGTGCTCTAATTAATTTTAATTTTTTTTCACGCACAAATTAAAAGGGAAGTATGTTAATATGTGTATTTCTTTATATTAAATTAAAAAAAGTATTATGCGAATTCTCGAAGTTTCACTAATATATAATATTTATTATAAAATAGACTTTTTAATAGGCTCGTAGGCCAAACTAGACTTTTAAATAAGCTAGGCCAAGCCTTAAAAAAAAGTCTATAACAGGTAAATAGACTAGATTAGGCTTAATGTTTTAAATAAGGCCAAGGTCGGACCTAACGAAGCCTGACCTGACCTATTTCCATCCCTAACTTAGTACATATACTAGATATAATAAGTTATATGACATGATAAAAGAAAAATAAGTATTAAATGAATACTTATTAATATATTGTGAGTTTAAGTAAAATTGAGTTAGATTGTTTAAATAAAATGTCGAACTCAAGTCTTGCATGTAGATAAAAAAAATGTAATTAATTGAAAAAACATTTTGTTGAAGGTGATTAATCAGATTATTTGATGAAGATTAATCATAATTAAAAAAAGTATTTATGATATTGGAGTGTTATTTATCAATGTTATAACATAATGATTATAAAAAGAAAAAAGTGTGTTTGTAACACTGGACTGTCCACTTATCAATGTTATATTGACAATATATATAATGACCTTATTATATGGAACCTGTGCATTACCTTATTATATATTTGATTGAAGCATACTGCTCGCGATCGAACTAAACCTGTGAACTAAGAAGCGCAGATCGAGGAAATAAAAACCTGTCAGTATGATCAGATAAAATCTAAATTGGAACTATAATGGAACCTAACAAGACTTGGCAAGCTACGCCATGAGCCAGAGGCAGAGCCATGGGTTTCCTTTAATTTGGCAAAAATTTTATCCGCTTAGCCATTGTATGTTAACCCATGACCATCTTATCACTCCAACCCTTATGCTCTTCTCCCCAACCACCAAACCACCTTTATGACTCCCAAAATAAAATCGAGTGCTACATAAAAATGAAGAAATGTTTACAGTGAATGACACCCAAATAGGGTACGCACAGTTTTGCAAATTAAAAGTTGTACTGTTAGCATTAACCCAACCAATACACAATTTTCTGAGTTTTACATTTGTATATTGTGATGCTTCTAAGATCACTACGAACCAAAAGAATAAAAGAATAATGAACCCAAGAAATGAAGGAAAAAATGAATTTACAACTCAAGTGCGTGGCTACGGTGATGGAGGATTTAGCAAGTTCCTTTCTGGTCAGCCAAATTTAAGTTAGAAAACTGAAGGGGGAAAAAAAGATGGTATGATCCGGCGGCACCCCTCTGGTTAATAATTAAAGAAATAAAAAAAATAATTCTCTTGAATCCGCATTGGTTCTATTCTTCAAAAAAATGTCTAGACGAGCGATATAGATCATAAGGAGCCCATAGATGGTCGACAATGCATGGCTTCCTAGAATCTAACCTCAACCAGGGTTTACCCTTCCCACTCCAATGCAACAAACTAATGGGCCCAGGATGCAGGCTCCTACATTTTCCTTCAAAGTTATCTCCGCCCAAGCCATGCTGGTTCCATCTATGATCAACCGCTTTTATGTTCCCTGCCAAAACCAACAGAAACGGCGGAAGAGACCCCAAATGATAGATCCTCTTCTGCTGCTTCTGCACCGCCATCCACTCCTCCACCTTCTCCGTGTACCTCTCCTTCCTCCACGTGTCCACGTCCATCACCATCACCCCCGTGTTGAAATAGCACGGCTTCCTTCCCTTGAACGTCTTCGCCAGAACCGGGTCCGACCAAAAATTATCCGTGAAATACAACGTGAAGTTTGCATGGCAATATTCCGGCGCAGCCACCAGTTTTCCTTCCATGTCAACACCCCAAAGCTTGGCTATGTCGTCAACCACCACCAGATCAGAATCCAAGTATATGACGCGTTTCACGTCTTCTGGTATGGTATCGGCGAGGTATATTCTGGCGTAATTCAAGGGCTGGTCCAGGGCCCGCCGAATGGACTTGGATATCTTGCCACGGACCCTGTTGGAATCAAAGCGATAAATCTTCATATTGAGGTAAGGGAAGGTGGATCTGATGCTGGAGAAGAGTTCGGGAGCGTCGTCATGGGCGGAGAGGAAGTGGAAGGCCAGGTTCTCCGGGCACGTGGAATGTTGAAGCATGGAGAGGACCGCGGCCATGGTGCCGCGGAGGTAGTTGGCGTCGAGGGTCATGGCGACGTTGATGGTGTCGGCGGGGGAGGAGCCACACTCCTCGCCGTTGCGGAAGGCGGGGGCCTCCCGGAAGAGAGGGAGCTCCGGGGAGGGACGGCGGACGAGGCCAAGGCGAATGGCGGAGGAGACGGGGAGGAGGAAGAGGAGGGACAGGAGGCCAATTAGGGAGGTGGAGCTCCGAAAGACCATCCTGTCGGAATGTCTGTGTATGTTGATTTGCTTGTCCTCAACACAATCCTCCGGGGTGTGGGGGCGAAGAAGATCTGATATGAATTAGAGAGGGAAATATGAATGAATCAGTGCTGCGTGCGTCCGTGGGATCAGATGAGATGAATGCGATCTGAGGAAGGGAGCAACTCTCGGGGCTCTCTTTGACTTTGACTTGTGATTGACTATTTTAGAAACCCTGGCAAGTTAATTCTGTCTAATAACAATTAATAACTTGCTCTTATCTTTTCTTGGAATGGTCTTTTTTTATTGCTAGTAACGTTAGAATTTAGAAAGATCTTGGTCGCATGACAGGGTGAATATTGTTGACTCTCCTGAGGGTGAATATTGTCTCCAGATATTCAGGAGGAAACATAGTAATACACACTACTTCATTTAATTACTCATGGAGACATAGTAATATTGTCTCCTTCTAAGTTATAATACCACGTATATCTCAAGTGAATTTAATTACTTCATTTCTTTTTCTTTCCTTTTGGTGAGAAATGGGGGCTAGCTAGAACCCCAAAATATTTTACCCTGTAAATATGATTCCATGAGTAAAGACCTCCTCTAACAATGAAATATTAATATTTTATCAGCTTGACCAGTGTAGTTATGCTTTCGTTGTTGTATGCATGTATTTTATTTGTCCATGGCCCATGGCCCATGGGTGCACGACTCTGTGTCTATAATGTGTTTTCCCCCGGCTCGCCGCTGCCTAAAAGAAAGAGGAAGATTTACTCTTTGTCTGTAAAATCCCTTTGAGATTCTCTAATGTTTTATTCATGTAGCTCTATCAAGATAAATTCAAACATTAAGTGCAAAAATCTTATAGCATTCATGCATCGAGAAGTTTTATTCCTAGAATCTTCTCAATTCAGGATAATCAAACTCATGAGAAGAAAATATTATTATAAATTATAAACTAACAAAAAAATATTTAATATATTTTATTTATTTAAATTATATTTTTTTACATTTAAATAAATATGGGTAACTCACGGATAATTTTTTTTTTTTGAGATAGGATATTATTTTTTCTTTTAACCATAGAAATATAGAAAGTACCTTTTTTTTTGGATAAGCAAAAAGGGTATATTATATATAAATGGCACCAGAAGTGCCACAATACACCAGGTCACATTCCATGGTTAGCCGATACTTGCTCCCATGATATGAAGAAGAAATAACAGATAACCAAGAATCTAAAGAATATGAGTCAATAATCCATAACATTAAATACATAATAAATGCACCGATATTAAAGGCCAAAAAACAGCCAATGGTAACAACCCCTCGCAGACCATCCACCATATATCATAACCCTCCCAACACCAGAAAGCGTTCACGTACAGAGATATATAGCACCCCTCCATGCAATATCCATAAGCCCCTCCAAAACAAAACTGAGCCCCTTCCTCCTCACACCTTGCTTCCTTTTCTTCCACATCAAGTATAGGCTTTACTTTTTTCAATTGTTTCAGACAAATTCCTAGCTGTGTATAGAACTCAAAGAAAGAAAAACCTGCGTTTTCCTACTTTGAAGAGATCCAGGACCAGGCTCTAAATCGAATAATTTCCACAGCTTCCGGAAATCCCACAACACCATCTGTAAAGATCACCTTGTTCCTTAAGTTCCAGATAGTCCAAACCACTGCACACAAACCATCCTCCACGCCTTTGTTGACCCCTTACCCAACCACGGGCAGTTATGGTGAACGAAAGACTTACGAAGGTCATGATGCAATACCCACTTGCATGGGCGGAGGCAGGTGTTAAATTGGGGCCAGTACTCCCCCTTAAATTCTCAAGAATAGAAATTTTTTTATAATAATAAAATAAAATAAAATAAAAAAATAGTTTAAACGTTTCTACAAGGAGAAAAATTGAAAAACATAGAAAAAGAATAATAAAAAAGATGAAAAATAAGAAATGAGTGAGTGGAGATATTTATGTTTGTAACTTTTACACTCTTGTTTTGGTTAATTTTTTCTCTTTTAAATTGTACATTTTTCACACTTTTGTTATAATAATTTGTTCCTTTAATTTTCTTCACAAAAAAAAAATTTCGGAGGCGCCGCCTCCGAACCCCCGCCACTATTGCGCCTTCTTATTTTTTTTTTTCTGGATCCACCCCTGCCCACTTGAAGCAATCATACCAAATGGTTGAACGATTTTTTGACACAAAGGGGGTTAAAAAGAAATTTAATTCCAGGGTTGTCATATTTTTATTTAACATTTGGGGATAAGTCGTGGAAGTGAGCACGATTACTAAATCATATCCTGATTAATGACTTTTTTTTTTATTTTTGAAAAATATCCTAAACTTAATAAGACTTCACTATTTTTTTTTTAACATGTAAGTGCTTTTTCTTTTTCTTTTTTAATTTTAGTCAGAGTCGTAATATATTTTACTACTTTAAAGTCGTAAAATGATTTTTTTGGATTTAATTTTTTAATTTTTTAAACTTAAAAAAATGATTTGGAAATAATTTGAAAATCATAAATACTTTTACGACTTTGGCACCAGGTCTTAATATGACTTTATATATTTTAATATGGAAAAGATAATTCATTTGCCTTTGCTTTGCTGTTGTAAGTTAATTTGGATGGTGCTGTCAAACGGTAACATCCCTTCCTTTAGTAACAAAATTAATTGATTTTAAAGTTGGTAATTTATTTGCCTTAATTCTTTTACGGTTTATTTTTAAAAAAAAAATAGGTAGGAAAATTAATTAGCTTTTAATTTGGTAATTAACTTGTTGTGGCTTTTCTTTATTTATATAATATTATGGGAATTAGTTTAATATTTGTATGTAGGATTTGAAATATTTTTTTAAAAAAAAAATCTGTAGGAAAATTAATTATTTTTTAATTTGGTATTTAATTTGTTATGGCTTTTCTTTATTCATATATATTATGGGAATAAGTTTTATATTATATTTTGGATTTGGCAGTTTTTCTTTTAAGAGCTCTAGGAGAATTACTTACCTTTTTATTAAATATTTTAGTTATTAATGGTTATATTTTATTAAATTTGTTAGCCAATTTTGTATTGTTGGTTTGAAAATTTTAATTTTAAATTTAAAAATAGTTTTTGTTAAATTATTTTTTTTTTGCTAATAATATTTTCTTGTTATATAAGAGAAAAAAATATTTATGTTGATTTTTTTAATTAATTAGTACAAATATAATTATAATTATATTAAAACAGCCTTGCATTGATAGCACACATCAAGCAAGAATAAGGTAAGCATGCAGGGGCACCAATAGAGGATGAAATAATTTTTTAAAACTAACATAATGTACTTGTTAGAATGAATTTGAAAATTAATATATTTATGCATTTATAACATTACAGTTTTAAAATTATCTCATTAAAATTAATTTTTAAAAATATAAATTAATTAAGATTATTTTTATTAGAGATACGTTAGACTTAATTCTTAAAGTTTATGTCAAGTATAATAAACTAACAAATATATGTGTATCATAAGTGTTATAACTAGTTTATTATAAAAAATAAGATTAATTTTTTTTTGTTTTAATTATATTAAAATTATCTTTTGTTTTTTATTAAATTTAATTTGATATTTTATATTTTTTAAATAAATTAAAATAATTATTTTAAAATGATTATTTTTCATTTTGAAACACATAAACTATCTTTAATATTTAACTACTCTTTTTTTTTATGTTCCCATGGACCACACGCTTTGAAGTCGTGGACATCAACACGACTTTCAATATTATTATGCTTTTACTCATGTAAACAATTATAATACTCACTCTAAAGTACAATAAATAATTATAATTAAATAATTACACGAAAAAATATTATATGTAACAATATGTAGTTCAAAATATTAATTAACAAATAAAATATTATTCAATATATTTAAATAAAAAATAAAAAAATCAAATATATTAATAAATAAATGAAATATATATATATATATATATATATAAAATGGCTCTTGAGAGGTCGTTTATATATAAAAACGATTTTAAAATTGTTTTTATATATACGACTTCTAAGTTGGTCGATTTAAAAAATTATAAAAAAATAAAAAATACAACTTTAAAATCATATAGCTTTTTATGACTTTTGATCTTAAATAATTTTTCAACACAGTGAAGTCGTAAAATAATTTACGACTTCACTTAAAAAAAGAAAAAAATAATAAAAATTACAATTCTGACTTTGAAATCTTGTCAAATATCATGACTTATCCTAAATGATAATTAATTTACGGACTACCCCATATGGTAATTATGATTTTTTTTTTTTTGCCCCATATGGTGATAAAGCCAATGGTTGCCACAAATTTGCATTTGAGGAACAAATGTGAAAAATCTTCATCCTTTTCCTAACATAATGGGCATCGCAGATCATTGCTTGGTAGTAGAATATTACGCCTACTACGATCTGTTTTTAGTGGTAACCTTCCCCTGAGCAGCCTAGATAAACAAGCAGCCGTAGGTGACAATATTAAATCCCAAATATGACTAAGAACATCATCATTCATAGATCCTGAGCCAGGGGATAAGAGACCGTACGCCTTTTTTCATAATACTCACCATCTCAATTGTCTTTCCAAACCAAAATATCCTCCTCATGTTGGGAATTTCCATCATTTTATGATAAATTTGGTGAATAGAAAAAATATTCTTTCTTTTCCATCACTTTCACATATATAAGAAAAAAATTATGAAATTTTATTTTTTATTATATTTTTAAATCGATTATTTTTTATATATGAAAATAGATGATTCCATCCAAAAAATCTGCAAATGATCTGATGCTGAAAAAAATGCGAGTTGACAGCAATCACACTATCACAGCATACCATGTTGTCACTTCTTTTCAGCCACGAGCTAGACAACTCAAAGCCAAAAATTTGTTTAATGGACAAAGGCAAAATGACTTAGAAAATATTTTGATTTGGCTATCATTAGTTCACATTTGATATATGTCGGGCCTCGGGCCTATATGTAGTAACATAATAACATATTTAAACTATTTTTTGAATGACATATAAATGTGATATATATATATATATTTAAATATATGTTATATCATTAATAAATAATTGTAAGATTTATTTTAATTTTTAAATTTATAAAATTAAAATTAAAATTCATTATATACATAAATTGAAACATAATTTACTAAGACAAAGTACATTTAACAAAAGATTCATTGCAAACCAGTCAAGTCACTAACAGGAGGCATCAAGACTTTGTCGAAAAAAGCAAGAGCAAGGATTGTAGTCCCTAGCATCGATTAATCTGCGGCCTCAGGTAAAATTAGTATTTTATATTTTTTTTCTAATTTAAAGTTAGTGTTAATTTTGTCTTCTCATTTTTTATGTGATGTAATTCTTTTTTTTTATTTTCGTACCACATTAATTTCTTTTGTTTATTATAACAATGTTAGATTTTACTGCAAATTAAGTTTTTTTTAACAATTATTAATTAAAACTGTTTGAGAGATTTTTCTAAATACTATATGACATCCAACAAATAAAAAATTTATGAAATTTCATAAACTAAAATAAAATATTAAAGTATTTGTTCTGGAGTCACAATTGGGCCTATGTTAAGGCTCAATTAGTTACGATATGTTAATTAAGATTCAACGAATGTGGACTGAGACTCAGTCCACTCAGGTAGTTACTAACGTGCAGGTGGAGGCCGGAAATATAGGAAACCACTCGCGCACGATGCAGTTAGCCAACGGTCAGGTACTATGCCTATAAATATATAATGCTCGTTGGTGAAAGGTACACACCCACTCTAGCTCTCC
>PYAF01002406.1:575139-613495 GCA_007407185.1 Glycine tomentella
TATTAAAAAATTTAATTTAATCATTTATCTTCTTTTTTTAGTTTAGGGAAAGGAGAAAACTAAACCAAAAAAGTTCAATTTTAAATGATTAACTATGTCAATCTTAAATAAATTGAATGACTAAACTAAAACAAGAAATAAGATAAAAAAATCAAATAAACTTTTTAAAAATATAAAAGACTAAACTAAATAATAAAATAAGATAAATGATCAAATTAAAATTTTTAAAAGATAAAAAATTAAATTAAACATAAAAATGATAAAATAAAATAAAAGATCAAATAAATCATTTAGAATAAGAAAAAAAAACTCTTTTTTATCCATATTTTTATGATTTGCATTAAATAAGATAAATTTATCAAATAGCCTAAGGAAGAATTTTTGTAACGACCCGTATGCATCCTGTTCATTAACATTATCTTATGGTTGTTAAGTGCAACAATTATCATGAATAATTAAAATGGAAGCAATAAACAAAATGACGTCACCAAACATCCTTAACATCATCAACTGTATATATGGTGAATTTTCATATATTCATAGTATATGTCTCAAAACTGTACATATCCCTCATCAGTTACAAAACACAGGCATAAAACAAAAATAGAGCCAACATGCTCTTCATCACTATGTCTAAGATTCTCATAAAATCTATCCCTGCTCGGGCCTCTTATCCTGGGATCTATCAACCGCTCCCTGAGTATCACCTGCAAAACATAATCCCCAACAGGGGTGAGATAACAATCTTAATAAACTCAGGGTCCTTGGAGGTCTTTCCTCCTCCTGGTTCACTTCCATGCACATAATATCAAAATTGACATTACAAACTAGCCATCACAGCTATCAGTCACATTACCACATGTACATAACATATACATATATAAATCAATGCCTGAGGAAGCTTCATCCATTTATATGGGCACATCTCGCATCAGAGCTTACTATTCATGCCTGAGGAGGCTCCATCCATTTATATGGGCACATCTCACACCAGGACTTTCTTTCTTTTCCTGAGGAGGCTTCATCCATCTATGTGGGCACATCTCACATCAGGACTTATATATATAGACTATTAAACTTTATTCTACTGGCCAGAGAATTTAATCAATCACATAACATTTATCACAATGTAAAACTCATCAACCACATATACAACACTATCACAGTGTTCAGATCATCATGTACATATTTTCATAAACAGTAACACACAATTTCAATATACATGCATCATGATATACAATAATCATAACTCCCTCGGAGTATGGTGGAACACAAGCAGTGGGAAACACTCCCAAGAACAAAGAGCTTATCTGCTCTTAGCGCTACACCGGCTCTCCCGGCTTCGTGGTCACAACCACCAGCAATGTCACTATCACTCGCTACACAAGGCATACAAACAATCAATCAATAACGGTCCTCAACCGTTAGGATGAAAGGAAACGCTATTCTTTTCCATAAAAATCTCTCTGTTCTCTATCTTAGGGTTTTCAGAGCTAACCACCCTATAAGCGATTCACAGACCCTCAACAGGATCTATCTTGGTCCAACCAAGATCTTAGAGTCTCCTTAGACTCTGCATAAGCTCAATTCAATGCTCTAATAAGACCATATTCCAACAATTAACCAACTTGACTAAAACAGTTAATTCAACACGCTTTCACCGTTTATTTAGTCTCCTGAACAACTTTTGTAAAGGCACTTAGGCTTATATCTATCATAACACCTTCCATTTATTCAACATTCTTCCTACTCATACATATCTCAAGGTCAAAACCAAATTTCATCAGAAGTCCTGATTCAAAGTTTAGTATTCATCAGAATAACCCCTTGATCATACTTTCTAAAGAATCCAAGCCTAATTCCAATCCTAACACAATTTGGTTACTATTCATCCCAAGAACCATTTCATAAAACAATCGGTGAAACTTAATTTTCTTACCTCTAAACTGTCGAGGAAGGCTGGAGGATCGCTTCTCTAAGCTCTGACGTCCTTGAATCACCTTCTATCTCCTCCAAAACTCAATTTTCGAAGTTCCCTAGGGAACGAGATTTCTCCGTTTTATGATTTTCTCTAAGGATTGAAGCTAGAATCTAGCTCATAGAAGGGTTCTATTCAACTTTCTAGTTGAGTAAGAAGTGTTTAGATGAAGTATGATGAAGATATGAAGCTCTCCTAGGTCGTCAATGACGGAAAACAGCTGAAGGTGGGAGAGAATGAGGGTTTTCTCTCCCAAATCGTTCAATTGACCCTTTTATAAGGTCCTGCCCGCGTTCCCACGCTAATAGCGTCACACCCCACGCTAATCGCGCCACTAATTCAAAAGAAAGGACTTCTTGGAGCATTTTGGCGCTAATCGCATCAGATATTCGAATCAGGGGGTCTCCAGGGTCATTCAGGCGCTAATCGCGCCATAACTGGCGCTAATTGGCGCTAATCGCGCCAAAAGTTCAAAAGAAAAGCCCTTTGGTACAATCTCAAGCTAACGGTGTCACTTCCTACACTACTGACGCCGCTCTCACGCTAACGGCGCCACTCCCACACTATTAGCATGATATTTTTTTTTTTTTTTTTAAACCTACGTTATTATAATTCTAACATAGCACAATATAGCGACTAAACAACAAAGTTGCAATAAAAATTCTCTCATCTACAGTAAAAGCATGAAGATTAACCTTGTGAAGTGGTAGTGGAAAGGTCCTACTCCTTCCAACCACTTGAAAATTGAAATAGTTACAGCCTTGACCTCCATTCCAATATCGTAGACACCATGAAATGGCTGCCCAGGTTTTTTATCCCTTCAGCATGAGGTCACACACTTCCTTGTCTCTATAGAACCTCCAAAAAATGCTTCCTCTGCTTCTCTCTTTACTTACACGGTTACAACTCCAATCACAAAGGTCAAACCAAAGATACAAGCACGACAACGTTCGAAGTCTCTCCACCCACAAAGTCTCCCATCTGCAACTGCAAGCAAGGCGTTGTGGTTTTGTCATGCATGGTAACATGAGATGTCATGTCATGTCCCATGTAAGCGCCACATCAACCCCTCACAAGGCCACTATATCCTCTTGCTGCCACCTCAAATAAATAATCATATTCTACTATTGTTTATTGGATGTTGTTAATTGTAATTGCTTCTGTAATCAAAAGTGGAATAAGATTTTCCTAAAATTGCAGAAGTATTTTTATGGAAGAAAACTTGGGAAATCAAAACATATCTGGCACATGAATTTGAGTGTGCGGTGAGGTGAAAGAGGCATGATTGGGTGTGAATCCTCTGTACAGCATACTTGTATTGTACGGGAAAGTAAACTAGCAGACAAACAGGACAAGGAAGAGAGAGAGAGAAGGGTACAGGGAAGGCAGTGAGGGTCACGCAGCTGAATGATGCTTGGGGTGAAGCAATCAAGAGAGATTCGAATTTTGCGAGAAAAAAATAGACAAAGACATGCATTTGTATTCAAAATGAGAGAGGTTTGGTTTGGTTAAAGCACGAGAGGAATGATGTGGCGTGTATGGGAGGAGGGGATTTATCATATGGTGTGTATTGTGCTCTTTCTCTCTCTCTCTCTCTCTCTTTCTATTTGTATGGTTATGTCCATATTTCGAGATAGATTTAACCCTGGCATTGGCAGGGCTCGAGGTATCACATTATTATTCCTTACAAAAGAACTACAATAATTTGGTCGCCTTGGCTTGTGGTAAGGGACCATGGTCTTTCTCTCTCTATTTGTTTTGGTTATCGTGGGACTTCCTATGAGATTGGCCACTTAAAAGTTCAGAAAATGTCTTGTTTGCTTCAAAAAAAATCTTAAGCACACCTATGAGGAATGATTCTTGTGGGAACCATCTTTTGTAGTTCTAGATTACTACTATTTACTACTGCTACACTTCTTTCTTCTTTATTTTTAATAAATGTCCCTTTTCATACTTCTTTAATAAATTATTTATAAAAAAAAAAACGAAACCAATCCAACTCAGCTTCGGATGAGGCCTCTTTATTTTATATTTGCATGGCTGATTTTCCCAAAAATTTCCTTAAGCATGTTCATACAATCATCAAAAGCCTACTTTCATCACAATTGTCACAAGCCACAACTGACACCTGGGACACAATGAAGAGAATAAAAAATAGAGAGGAAGCAATATCTAATATTCTAATGTCTATCGCGAATGTTTTGGGCATAGAAGATTTAATTTGTTCATTTTCGTCCAATAGGTTTTACCACTAAGTGCACGGGATTAAAGTCCTGTTTTATCCCGCACCACACATGATGTTTTCTTTTCTTTTCTTTTATACAACAATAGGGAAAAGTCAATGGAAGGGAATAAGACCTATCAGATAGACCCACACTAATGAAGCTCTATGTATCCAATGATCTTGACTTCTCGAAAGCTTGAGAAGAATGTGCCCAGATACGAAAATAAACATGAATACAACTTTCATGGCTTCTTCAGTCTCTGCACTAACTTATTAAAAATATGATAAGGGAACCCTTTCCGAATTTTGGGTTGCAGCATGGTGGGCACCCTGGCAAGCATTTTTGCCAATATTTGTGCGCATGATACAGTAGCACTTCTGTGATGCTCATTAGTTGTGCTTTTGCACACTCAAAAATTAATTCCCAAACCATATACATATGCTAGTATATACTAACCCATTTGTGTGTGTTTGTGAGCAAATTCGCCGCATGTGTGCCAAAATCTACGCGTGCTAGCAAGTATGGCGGCTTAAGCCCGCTTGCACCTTGCCAACTAATGCCACTGTCTCGCAGCTAAGGGCATGGTGGGGACCACTTGTCTCCCAAATCTAATTAACACTTGAAACAAAGATGGACCCCGGTGTTCCATGAAGTTGGACACATACTAGATGATGTGTAGTCCTATGGGACCATCCATGGTGCTTGTCGGGGGGCAATTAGTGGGACCAATCATGGGTTTGGGGTTTGTTTTGTATTATTATGATGATTTGGGCTATAGGAATGAGAAGTAGTAGGATGGGGGTAAGTAAGAGAATGGGGTGATGTGGAGGAGGATGTGGCATTCAAGTTTGTTGAGTTTTATTTAGAAAGGTGTGAATATTTTTAGTGGGGTCAAATTTTTGGATTAAGGAGGTTTTGTTTCGAGTATTCAACTCTCCTAACTTTTAACTCTTTTTTTGTTGTTGACATATCTTTTTTTCTGTCTCTTTAAATTACCAAAGTCCTCTCCTCGCCAACAATTAATTCTGAGGTCCAGGATTATTCGGCTTGAAACTTTATTTTTTTTTATGTAAAAAGGTGGGTTGTTTAGTTGAGAGTTTGTCTGAGACTTTTTAAGTAAGATATGATTCGGCAACTTGGTTGACCATTTTCTTTTCTTTTCTTTTGTGATGTGGGATGTTGCGAGGGAGTGACTGTATATGCAAAATTGTAATGTAAAGCGTGTGTTGGTATGTTGGGGTTGGCTACATTGCGTGAGAGTGAGAGTATGAAAGTGTGGGCTTAGGAGATAGTGTGAGTTTGGTGGTGCGCGTGCATTATCAAGAGGTGGATTGTGGTCATAATGGAGGCTGCCAGCCACACCCATAAATTTTATTCATGAGGCCATACATTCTGCATCATTTCTACCTCTCAAAACTGAATTTTGATTCTGAACTCACAATTTTTCATCATTGCCTTGCCTTCCCCCAACCTTTCTCTACTCCTTTTTACTGTCAACTTTTGTTTATTCATTCCTCTCCTACCATTTGGTTCTAGTGTACAAGCTTTTTGTATATTTTCTTTTAAATAATTAACTCTTGCTACTTATCTTTATACTAATTGAGGGGAGCTTGGCTTCTGCGGTAGTGATTATGCTGAATAATTGAAACTATAATCTTGACAATACTCTTAAATTGGAAGTTAAGGAGACCATTTACATGATGAGGTAGATAGTTTTAGGTATAGGCTGAGACCGGCTAGCAAAACTTCCTCTAAAAGACCATAAAGTACTTATTACTCCCTTTTACTTCGCAATTACTTTTCCTCCCAAATCAAACTAGTTAGACATTATGATCCAAATCAACTTAATGTCCGCCCAAATTGGAAGAGAGTTGTTATAATTGAATTGGGGTTGGTCAGAAAAAGAAAAAAAAAATTGCAAACTGAACAGCATTTGTAAGCTGTGTCTAACAGAAAACAATAAGAATTAAAAAAAAAAAAAAAACTGTTAGAATCAGATGTATCCCATGGTATAGTAACATAAATCACCAGAATATTAAAAAAGTTAAAGAACAGCAAATGTTTTCTATATTTCACGCTTTTTGAAATCGATCACTTGGAGGATACAGAGAATCCTTTTTTTTAATTTCGATGCTGATATGGTTGCATGCATGCCTGATAAATACAGAAAACAAGTTGATAAAATAGATAAAATAATGATAATGCCACTTAGCTACATGAAATTGCATGAAGAATAAAAATGATGTGAGTGCCTTTTCATTTTACGTACGGGCCTCCCTCATTCAAGGATATTCTCATTATTTGCATGCCACGCCTGATTCCTTTTGTTTTTTTCTTCTTTTTTTCTCCTTTCCTTTTTTTTTTTTTTATCTTTTGCATAATAAAAATAATTATAATTCTAACTCCAAATATGGATTACATTTTGGTCACGTCAAGTTTTTTGTTAATTAACGCCTGCTCTCCTAGGAATAGACAATGTTGTCTCCATCATCTGAGATGTTTTCACCTTTCCATTATGCAGTAGCCATTATACTTATCGGTACTAGCTAGGGTGTGCTCATATCAAACAAAGTCCCCAAGTGATTGGTACTTTTATTTCGAATTTCACTTTTTGGTTGCAATTTAACAGAGTTATGCTATGTTTTTAACCTCTTCTGCTAGTAATGTAGTTCTAATTAGAATGATCTATTACCTCTACAGAGCCAATAATAATTATCCTGCAGAACAACAATACAACATCTAGAAATGTTTATGATTATGTTTCAATTTTATTGGAACTATCATTCAAATAGTATGTTTGAATGCTGAATTTTTGACTCATGAATCCAAATTTCTTTGAATGACCATGATCTAGAACACTTACTATATTTGCTGTCATTTTGAAAAGAACTTTATCATGTGGTTTCAATGCAGTTATGCTTGACAATTCCCTGCATCACTTCAACCAATTATTATAGCCAATACAGGGCCCCCTTAACCTTCAAATTTAATTAAATTCCCCCCTAGATAAAATTCTTAATAACAGGAAAGAGAACTAACTTTACGCACCAGAAAGCCAAAAATGTATAAAAAAACAATCTTTAAAAAATTAACTTTTTCTTAAACCACTAAAAAGCCAGTTAATTGGTAATAATGTTAGACTAATATATCATGAGCAAGTAAGTTGAAGAACTGTTTGAAGTGATGATTGAGCATCTTTAAATTATTTTAATTGAATCCTAAATCTATTTGGGAGAAAGAAAAGACAGAAAAGGCACTGTTGCTATGTACTATTGGTAACTAGCTAGAGGGAGAACTAGAAATCTAGAACAGTGAGAGCTGTTAGTGGAGAATAGAGAGATAGAATAGTAGTAAGGGACAAAGGAGCAAAAAAATGGTAAGCGTGGGCTTAAATTCCGTTGCCTGTTGCTTTCCCGGATGGAAGAGAAGATTGCACTAAAAAAACTTAACAACAAATTGTAGCACATCATCATCCTATTCACTTCATTATGCCTACAATCATGATTCTTGGTTCCATCACCCGCATGCTTTCTTCCAAATACCCTCACTAGTCACTACTACATCCTACACACTCTCATTCTGATTCGCACACACCTATAAATCCCATTGACCCCCCAATCCTTTCTCTCACCTCAACCTCAACCTTCCTCTCTCAAACTTCCCTTTCCTTAGCTGCTACTATCTTTTCTTTCCTCTGTTACATCCCCTTCCTCCTAACACACATCCAAAATCCCAAATGGCTGTCTCAGGTTTTGAAGGGTTTGAGAAAAGATTGGAGCTTCATTTCTTTGGCGATGATCCAGCCATGTTCCCACTTGGTATAAGGAAGCTTGAGTTTGAGTCACTAGAACAAGTCCTTGAAGCAGTCCAATGCACTGTGGTTTCAGCAGTTGGCAACTCATACTTTGATGCCTACGTGTTATCGGAATCAAGCCTCTTTGTTTACCCAACAAAGATCATCATCAAAACTTGTGGCACAACCCAGCTTCTGAAATCCATTCTTCCCTTGATCCACTACGCTCACCACTTAGGCCTAACCCTCTCCTCTTGCCGCTACACCAGAGGAAGCTTCATCTTCCCCAAAGCACAACCTTTCCCTCACACTAGCTTCAAGGACGAAGTCACTTACTTGCAAGACACCATCCCTTCAAGCCTCTGCTTCCGAAAAGCCTCCATCATGCCCTCCAAATCCTCCTCTCACTCATGGCACGTTTTCACTGCCAATGATAATAACACACACACACACTCTCCCATGCCTTATGATCATGAGTTATTCACCATGGAGATCTGCATGACCGAGCTGGACCCCATCCTGGCACGCAAGTTTTTCCGGCGATCGGACGACGAAAAATCCGGCGACTCTGCCGGGAAGGAGATGACGGAGCTCACCGGAATCAGCGAAATCAACCCGGAGGCACTTATCTGCGACTTCGCGTTCGACCCGTGTGGGTATTCGATGAATGGCATGGACGGGGACTGGTACTCCACCATCCACGTGACTCCGGAGGACGGTTTCAGCTACGCGAGCTTCGAGTGCGTGGGCTCCGTCAACGGAAACATAGGACACGTGTTGAGGAAGGTGGTTCAGATTTTCCGTCCTGGGACTATGTCCATATCGACCACGTGCAATGGCTTCAGCAACGACATCATGTGGACGCAGATGGCAGGCGCGGTGGAGCCTCTCGGCTTGAAATGTAGGAGTTGCGCAATGGACCAGTTCCCCAACGCGGGTACCGTTGTGTTTCAAACGTTCGCTCCTCGCCGGAAAAATGTTTAAAGCCGGAGAAATAAAATAAAGCAGAGCGGCGGCGGCGGCGGCGGCGGGTGGAAAAAGATATAATAGGTAGGAAGTTAGAGTTAGTTGAAAATTGTAGGGGTGGTGACGTGGCAGAATGTGATTGGTTGTAAAAGATGATGAATGTGGGATTGACTGATAGAAGTGGGTGGTAAGTACAAGAGGATGGAGATGGAGGAGGGATTCATTCATCTTTGAAATATTATCAAAAAGCTAGGGGGAAGGAAGGTAAGGTAAGGTAAGGGGGAGAGTGGGGAAGGTTGGGATACTGGGAGGATCATGATAATGCACCCCACTTAGGCTTGTCACGCCTAAGATTTTTGGAGATGTGTAGTGGGTGTAAAAGTGCTCTTGTTTGAGGTTATATTCAACTTTCTTTCTTTCTTTTTTTCCTTTTCTTTCTTTCCCTCCCTTTTTCCATTTACCTCTCTTGTCTTTTATGCTTTGTTTATAGAGTATTAAAGAACAAAATCACACTTATTTGCTACATTTTTTTTAACTAGGTGTGTATATTTATCATTCCTATTTGCTCTTCTACACTATGTTTCTGGAGCTCAGCAATCAAAAAGAGCATAGGTGCATGAGGCATTACCAGAATTATACGTAACAAAGTTGCCTTCTCATATGATATCACTTTTTTATGGTTTTTGTTATTATTTTTTTATTACTAAAAAGTATTTACTGATTTGGCCACTAATTCATTTTTATTGGACAATCTGTGTGAGCATCGTTAATTGATTTATCTTCTCTCAATCATATTTTTTAGCTATAAAACTCAAATCTAAAACTTTATTTAAAGAAATCGAGTTTAATATCACTCAAATTAATGTCTTATCATCAAGGTTGAATAAAATCTCAAATAAATAATAATATTATAGAAGTCGGTGTCTGTATTTTTGGAAAATATTTCTTATTAAAATAAAGACATTTTATTATTCTAAGAAGTTAACAGAGCTACGTATGTATTATGTTAGATTTAAGGTCTAGCAAGTAACAAAGGCTGGTGCGATGGTGGTGGCACTTCCTGAGCGTTATGAAACTTAAAGTGCATGTGGCCATAATTGCATGCCATATAGAAGGCAAATAGATAATAAAAGTAGGAGACAAGTACTGAAGTACAGAAACCACAATAATATGCTCCGAATTCATGGTTCCCCTTTTATAAACTACGAGATCCTACGAAAAAGTTTCATAAGTATACCTGTTTGGTATAATACAAGTTTGAAGTTACTCAAAGAAAGCCTGAAAAGTAGAGATACAATTCAATGAATTAATTAACGGTATATAATTTAAAGAGTAAACAATATTTATATTTTTTACATCCTTCTTAATTATTTAGTTCATATTATATCTAAATTTCTTCTCTCTTAAATATCATTTAATAATTTTACAAAAAGTAAACACATGCTGATCACATAACTTTTAATGAAAATTAATGTTTAAAATATTTTCATCTTCTCCCTTAAAATCATATATTGAGTTTTACAAACTATTATCTTCTTTAACAACTCTTCTTCACTTACCACCACCACTTCCTTTTCCTCCTCCTCCCTCTATCATAACAGCATCATCTCTTCCTCCTCATCGTTGTCCTCGTCCACCAACATGACTTTCGAGCGCACCCACTCCCGTCAAAGCAACCACCACCCCCGTAGCCACTGTCTCCACCATAGTCACTGTCATCGTCATATCCACCTCCTCGCCTCCCATTGTAGCTTCAGCCACCATCGTTGCTGCATCTGGTTCCCTGGACACTGACGTTAGTTAACGACATTAACAGAATGAGGTAAAAGTAATATATAAAAATAGAGGGGTATCGAATGCGATTTGAGAAAAACACAAGGATGCGAGTGTAATTTACTCTAACAAACAATTTCATCTACTCAGATATTTCAATTGTCGTTAGTTAACGACTTTAACAGAAAGAGATAGAAGTAATATATAAAAGAGAAGGGTATCAGATGCAATTTGAGAAAAATACAAGAGTACGAGTGTAATTTACTATAATTTAAATGCTACACATTCTGTAATTTATCATTATTCAAACTAATAGAATGTTTAGGATGATGGTTAGGTGAATAAAAATCAATTTTGATTTTATGAAAAATGTAAAGCAACACATATTTTTAATGATATCCAAGTATGTTATAAATCAATTGGCCTTTGCTTTGGAGACAAATTAGGAGTGAATATATCTACAAACAATAGCTTATGAGGTCTTAAATCATCGGTTAAAAAGCCAGATACTTAAATAAAATAGTGTTTGAATATGTTTTTTGTTTTCTGTAATTGTAAATACTTTTCATTTTAGTCCTTTTAGTTTGAAATATATCAATTTAGTTCCCGTAGTTATGTTTTTTTTTTCAATTTGGTCCTCACCATGAAAGCTCCGCTAATGTCGTTTGTGTGAAAACATAAATGTGAAACTCAATATGCCTTATGGAGTGCACAATGTACATTATGTGTTCAACAAATAAAAAGTTATGTAGTTCACAATATGCATTATGCAATCGATCTGCAGATAAATGCATCATGCAATATACAATATGCATTATGCTGATAAATACCAACACATACAACATCTCAAACACAATGTTTTATATGATGGAAAACGAATTTCAACAACTTAGGCTTTCCCCATGTTTTTTCTTCTACAAACAGAGTGGGCCAAATTCAAGAACGATCAAGAAAAAAAATTCAAGAATCTCCAATTCATCAAACAAATATGCACCATATGGATAAAAAGAAACACCTATTTCATCACAAAAACGGGGAAACATCTTCCTTCCACTTACTTGTCAAAAAGATGATCATCACTCTGAATGATGTGCCTTGTTTATTACACTTGCCTATGACAGGCAGACTCATTGATCATGTCCCTTTGACCTTTAAGAAAGACATGGTGACGGTCCTGCTAATGACTCATCTCGGCATTCTGATAGAGACAGAGGTTAAGGCGGCAACAAACCCAGGTTTCAGGGTAAGGTTGACATGGTTAGCAGATCTATATGAGAGATATGTTGAATTAAGCTCCTATATTTGGGCTACCACAACTTATCTCTTGCACTTGGTCGATGGTATGATATTTGTCGTAAGAGCTCGACTCACATTCATGTCATCTACCTCTAGTACCTCAGCAATCTGACTGCTTGCCATGAGTACGCATGGGGAGTAGTTGCATTGGCGTACCTGCACAATCATTTCTCCTATGTGAGCTTGTATAATAGCAACAGTGTGGAGGTTATATGATGTTATTTATGGTAACAAAGTTATTTTGGTATCGTAATTATTTTTTTTTATTTTTTTACTATTGTACTTAAACAAAATTTGATTTTTACAGGCATGAGTGTGAGCATCTTTATAGTGTTGGTTACTTAGAGTCAGAGAATTACAGTGATGGGACCCTCTAGCCACTAGATGGAATCCATTGAGAGGTATCGGGTGTGCCTTACCGATCAAGGAAAAACTGGATGAGCTAAAGATGAATGTTGTCATCTAGTGTCCATATAAGGATCATAGACATGTGAGGCCCTTCACAAAGCAGACACTTTACTTTAGCTTAATTAGATGCAGGATTGACACGAGGCCTTATCTCCTAAAAATGGTACTAAGGCAGTTTGGTTATGTACAGACAATTCCTCGCCAGCCACCTCCACATTGTACGTACCAGCTTTGTGATTAGACATGGGTGAAGTGGCAACAACATATCATTCCTCAAGGCGATGTAGTGCCACTTGGGGATCCTTGTGCTTGCACATTTAACTATTTGCCTTGGTTTTATAAGTATTCACACTCTTATGTCATTCAGCCAGTGGAGGGATGAGCACCACGTAGTCTTGTATGTTTACCATGCATCCTATGATAGCCACATCTTAGGTAATCATTGGCACACTATGTACCAGGTAGAGACCTACTCTTAGCAAATTGATTTTTTTTTCTAAATTGTCACTAGAAAATAGTTATTAATTGTAATTGTTGTTATTGAGGATAATTCCAAATTGTGTTAGAAGCTAGGTAGAGCTTGCTAGACCTTAGAGTTATATCAGAGGGTATGAATCATTATCAGCTCTTATAACAAACTTTTCAAATGTTGCAGGAGGGTTTAATAGTTGGGTGCAACTTAGACACATAGAGACCCAAGAAAAAGGCCGATAATAATGGTAAGCAATTGATCATTGTATTGGACATATTATTGTTGTTATTATTATTATTGTTATTGTTGTTATTATTGTTGTTTTTGTTGTTATTTTTTTATTATTGTTATTATTATTATGTTTTGATGTAGCACGTACAATTTTTTTATGCTTTAATTTTTTTTAGTTTATGTTGGGGTTGAATTACCTTTTTTGTGTTCATCAACTATTTTGACAACACCCGCCCAATAAATCTAACAACATTTCATCCATAAAACAAATATCAACAACTAAGAAGTACTTATACAAAATTTTCTTACAAAAAAACAACCAACGTACAATTTTTATAAAGTAAAAATATGATTGCACAGATTTATCATGCATTAGAACAATGATCTTATCAGAAGATCTTGGTTTTCTTGGTTTACACATCAGGGCAATAATTTCATTTGGTGATCGACAAAATGTTACATGCAACTTAATCGGACCTTTGCTACTAAATTCCCAAAAGATGAAAAATATTTTTTCCTTATCACACTTGTATGTCATAAATAGATTGATGATAAAAAGGGTCAAGTAAAATTATGCTATCTCCAATGACATCCATAATTATTTTCCTTAAAACATTAAACAATATATCTTCACTTATTTTAATGGCTTTAGATCACTAGGACATTCAAACAATACTTCTTTAGAGAATGAAATAATGTCATAATTGCAATACAATACACAACAATAGATACATTCTCTATGTTTTAAGCAATATGGTAAATATTAACCATAAGTGTTGAATTGCATCAAACCCCTACTGTTATTATATTGGATGGTTTATTGTTCTTTTATGGGCTATAACAATGGTTGATATTGCACCAACAAAATAAATGGTTTAGAATGCGTGTATATTTAATATGATCAGTATTCATATAAGAAAAAACAGTTCTCAATCAACACATATAAAAACAAGAACGTTATAGTATAAAGACAATAATTGCAATGTTTGGTAAAAAAATCAAAATTATTTAATTTTTTATTTTAAAAATCATTATAACTAAATCATGATCACATTGATCACAACACAATGAAATCCATGACTGCGTTGCACTATTTAGGGGGTGTCAACAAAATAGCAACAAAATCACAAATTTGTTGCACTATTTGGAGGTACTAAAAAATAACATCGAAATCATGATTTTGTTACATTGTTTAGGGTGACAAAAAAATAAAAAACAAAATTATAACTCTATTGTGTTAAAGGGGTATCAACAATGTAAGAAAACAAAAATCATAACTTTATATGACCTACAACAAAACCATAATTATATTGAAAATACATTCTAAAAATAAAAAAACTAACCATCAATCCTTTGATTGAGACTAATAGAGAGTGAGATTAAGGTCTCCCTCAAAAGCCTTTTTGGATTGGTCCAAGTTCATGAGCAAGTAAAAACCCTCCAAAATTTCACCCAAAAACACTTATTATATCCATCAAATCAAATCGTGATTATATATATTTATATAACTTTATAAATACATATTATAAATAAATATTATTTATATTTATATTTTTAATTATATCATATTATGGAAATTGAAGGATACTAATGAAATATATGAAAAAATTATATTAAATAATAATTTATTATTAGATTACTGTATAAAGTATTAGACTGTGTATTTTAATTCTAATTAAATTCAAGTATAATTTGCATTTTTAATTTTAAAAAATTCATGTTCCGTCTTAAGTTCAGCCGAAAAAAATGATATTATTATTAGTATAGTTAATATTATTGAGACTTATATATTTTAATTTTCTTACCTTTTTTTTATCACGTCATTAATTATATATCTCTCGTTCATTGTTTTTTTCTTTCTTTCTTCCTAAAAAACCCATCTCTCTTGATATAATTTTTCCGCCAGTTTCACAGTGAAAAGTCATAACTCCTGTCAGGTATTATATAATTAATATGTAAAGGGGAATTAGCGTTGTCCCTTTCCGGTGTTTGATAATTAATTAAAAAATTGAATGTGCAAAATTTCTTGGAAGACGCGGGTTAGTTTCCTTTTCTATGTAAAGAGAGAAATGGAGGGTGGGGCACTGATGCAAACGCACCCATACATAGAATAGAATCTCAATTCAATTCCTCTTCCTCCTCCTCTGTCCCTCTCAATCTCTTTTTGTAAACTTCTCTTTGGACTCTTCCTTTTGTATCAGGCTTTCTCCCGATACTCCTCCCTTCTCTGCACCCAACGAAAAGCACAATTCTTTTTCTTCTTTTCGATAACCCCATCACACATTCTGCCTCTAAAATGCCAAAATAAAACCTCCCCGTCTTTTCCTTCTTGGTGGGGTTCCTCTAGGTTTCTCCTTTTCCTCTCCCTTTCGAGCTCTTTTCTCCACAATTGGACAAAACCCCTTTTGTTCACACCAATCGCACAAGACAATTCCCTGTTCAAAATCCTGACTATGTCTCTAGGGTTTGTGAACAATCCTCAAAATCTGTTTTCCACATTTTGGAGGAGTTCCGGAAGCATCTAATACTGTAGTTCTTACCTAAACATTATTACTCCTGGAACTGCTTCAGTGAGTGCTTTCTGTTTCAAGTGTTATTTTTGTTGTTTCCAATATAGCATAGCCTCTCTTTGAAACATGGGTTGTGTCCATGGCAAGTTTTGCTGTGGCGACAGTTCTTCATCAGATGATGGTTCTAGGGATTACCGAGAACTTGGCTTCATTCATGGCCACAGGAAGAACTGGCTTGCTCATAGATCATTGAAGCATGTTCCTGTTCCTTCCCACAACTTCATTTTGGAGTACACTTTCCTCACTCAGCGGGGGTACTACCCTGATTCACCTGATAAAGAAAACCAAGATAGTTTCTGCATCACTACACAACTCCAAGGTAACCCCAATGTCCATTTCTTTGGTGTCTATGATGGGCATGGCCAATTTGGTAGCCAGTGTTCGAGTTTCGTTAAGGATAGGCTGGTAGAGAAGTTGTCAAATGACCCTGCATTGTTGGAGGACCCTGTTCAGGCTTACAATTCTGCATTCTTGGCAACAAATCAAGAATTGCGTAGTACTAGTGAGATTGATGATTCTATGAGTGGCACCACCGCGATTACGGTGCTTGTTATCGGTGACACACTTTATGTTGCTAATGTTGGTGATTCAAGAGCGGTGCTGGCTGTTAGGGATGGGAATCGCATTGTTGCTGAGGACTTGTCCTCTGATCAGACGCCATTTCGGAGGGATGAATATGAGAGAGTGAAACTTTGTGGGGCAAGGGTGTTGAGTGTTGATCAAGTGGAAGGGCTAAAGGATCCAGATATCCAGCATTGGGGTGATGAAGAGAGTCGGGGTGGCGATCCTCCGAGATTGTGGGTTCCTAATGGGATGTATCCTGGAACTGCATTTACAAGGAGTATAGGGGATAGTTTGGCAGAGACAATTGGTGTCATTGCTATTCCGGAGGTGAAAACAGTTCAGCTTACACCTAATCATCTTTTCTTTGTTGTGGCAAGTGATGGCATATTTGAATTCCTGACAAGCCAAACTGTTGTTGATATGGTATGACTTTCTACCCGTTTTCTTTCTAATTAGTTTCTTTTTTCTTGCACTTTTAATGTGTGATAATGTTTTCACAGGTTGAACTAATTGATTGAATGAATTAATTTAACTTCAGTTGTAATGATCACAAAATCTATCATTCATTTCTGTTAATGGAAATAATGATGTTATCTGTTAAAGGTATACAAGTTGCAATTGAAGACTCTGACTTGAAAATCTGGACAAAATTTATGTTATTTTGTGTGGAAGTTATGTTTGTGGCTTATCTAATGAAGTGCTATTGTTATAATATTATATTTTAATGCTTCATTTTCCACATGTTTATGCAAATATAATTGAAATAGAAAGCATAAGAAAAATTAATGGCCATAAGCCCACAAGTTGTTGATCATATGGGAGTGTGGTGTATTGCTTAAGCTCACTTCGCATGTTTTAGTTAGTTATTTCCACTTACTATATATATTAACTGCCACAATTATGCAAACTTTATATGGTTCACGGTAAAAAAATGCTAATTGGGAATAGTTCTTTTGCATCCCAAGTGTTCACACAATCCTTGTAATAGTAAGTTAGTTATTCAGTAGAGAAACTTCAAATTTTGCTGCTTGCTTCTGATCATTCTTAATCTGTTGCAGCACCATAAGACTTAAGATTTCAATGTTTACTCCCCTGTTGCAATACCATAGGTAAAATTGTAACTTTGTTAAGATTGCCCTTTTTGAAAAGTATGTGATTTATTCTATGGTGTAGGCAGCAAGCTATACAGATCCTCGTGATGCATGTGTAGCTATTGCAGAGAAGTCGTATAAACTATGGTTGGAACTTGAGAACAGAACAGATGATATAACAATCATCATTGTTCAGATCAAAGGTCTCTCTAATGTATGGATTCTTTATGTTCCATTAGTTTCATTTGCTTTTCATTCTAGTTTGTTTAAAGATTTTATATTTGTAATATTATACTATTCATCTTATCGCATGAAAAATAATAACAACAAACTCTCAATACATAAGGTGGGGTCAGTTTTGAATTTGATTAATTGACACCATTAGACTTCATGAAAGACCTTTTTTTTTTTTTTTTTTTGGTAAAATCACCATTGATCTTCTTACAAGATGTAAAGTCTAAATTTTGCTACTGATGGTTCAAGAAATAGATTTATCTTCATTGAATGACTCGATTATCTAATTGGTAGTCCAATATTGTAGTCAGGTACATCTGGAGTTGGATCAGATGAGATCGATGGTGGTGGTACTGTAATGAATTCCAGGACAGGAACTCCTGAGATATCTGCTACCCCTGGATCTAATGTTTATCGTTCTGTCAGAACCAATTTATCTGATTTGCACTCCTGTCAGCATGTGGCTTCAGTGACGAGCACAGCCATAGAGGTTCACTCTCCAGCATGTCCAAGACCAATTGAATGAGTATGATATCAATCTCAAGAACATTGTGATTTGTTTCGTATAATCATTTGATCATGACCTATATAATTACTTCTCCCCCCCCCCCCCCTTTTTGCTTTATAGTGATTGAAGAGAGGCTTTACTGAAGCTTCACCAAGTCTCTTGCAGTTTCTCCCAAGTGGTACATTTCCACATTCCAACTTCCTGAGGATTGTGCATTACTGTTGTACATTTACTGGTTACTACATTTTAGGCTGTCATCTTGCCAGTTTGAGGTGCTGCATTATCTTGGCAGCAAAAAGAATTTGTTCAGAAACCAAACCCCTCAGAGGAGAACACTTGTGCTCACCTTCCTGCGACGCAATTGCACCTCCACTCTACAGATTTGATCTTTGGAAGGGAATCAATAACGAGCTTGGAATAAAAGGAAGGTATACAAGGAGCTGCGACTATCATTTGCAATGGATCGTGGAAGAAACTCATAGGATGGCGATGGTCAACTTGGGAGGCGGACAGATGCTACTCAGCATTTAAATTCATTGTCAGTATCATGTAGATGTGGATCCAACCTTTGTCTGGATTGTTGATTGATAGAATTTCAAGATTAATTTCATATTGACAAAAAATAGAGTAATTACGCGTCCCTACTTTAAATTCATCACTGACTCACTGGTTTAGACAACAGCCAGTAAGACTTGTAGTTTCATCTGTTAGGACTTCGTTGAATGTGGGGAAAAATGAAATAACTTGGAAGCACATTTCCATCTACTGATCACAGGACTGTTTCATTCATTATGGAACTATCAACACTCAACAGTGCATGGGATTGGATTGTTTGAGAGAAAGGTCGTTTGATTTAATGTAATAATCTTTTTACCATCTAATAATTTTGATTTTAAATTAAAATTCATTTAATTAAAGCAAAATGAATTTATTTTATTCTAGATATTAATAAATAAACTTTATAATTCACCATTTTTTTTCTTTCAAAGGATTTTTATATTTAGTGTTTTTAAGTTACAAATTAATTTTTGTTATAATTTATTTCGTGGCTTTATTAAAGACCTCCTATCATATTTTCTCTCTTTTTCATTTTTATTAAAACTTATCATCTATATAAAACAAGAGACAAAAAAATAGGTAGAGTAATTTCAAAAGTTCTGTAAAAAAATATATAAAACAAAAAGTTATATAATAAAAGAGAACAAGAGACAAAAAACTTCCAAACTTAGACTTAATAAACTTACAAAAAATATTAAAATAATAATATGGAAAATCGAAATAGGGTTAAGGAACAAGTACGTAGACTCATTTATGAAAATTTATCTACATAGGTATAGGTAATATATTAGTTTAAAAATTAAAAATATATATTTTATCTAAATTAAATTGGGTTAGTTTTCAAAATTAGATTTAATTTAAAAACATCAGTTTTTTCTTTCTTTTGTTTCACGTTATTTGATTTATTTTCTGTAATTTACATTAGATTGAGTTGATGAAGAAACATTATTTTCTTAGAGTACTTTTAGTTTTAGACTTTAGATTTTATTTTCATCGCCTTAATATTCGTCTCAATCTTTGGTTTAACTTTCAAGGTTTTATTTACCCTTTAGTTTGTTACAAAGGTATTTTTACAAATTACTCATCAATAAAATTCTTATATTCACAGTGAGAACTAAATTCATATTTTTGTGAGATATAAGTTAACTAGACAACCTTTATTGGCGATGTATTTACCTTTGGATATCATAACAATTTATACAACATAATTTTTTTAAGGGATTCTAGTAAATTAGGAGTGCACAAAGGTAAGATAGGCCTCTGGCTGATGGGTACATGAGAATAGATTTTAGAAATACGTTCAGCCCAAAATTACCATTTATTATTATTTTTTTCGTGAGGAAGAGAGAGACGTTCAATGCTTAAAGCCTCCATCCAAGCTCTCCGGCCTCAGCATCTGCGCAAAAATATACAAAAAATAAATAAAGGAGAAAAAAAAACGACAAAAAAAGTGTGAATTTTCTTTCTGATTCTCCAATTTTCTAAGATCGATCGCACCTTTGATTATTGGAAAAATTGCTCCAATCGGGTACGTATCGATCATCTAATACTGATTACAAGTCTCGTATCTGTGATCTTCTGCGCATCAGTTGCTATTATAATATTCGAAAACTTTTTGTTTTCATCACTTTTGTGATCCGTGGATGTGTTTTGAGTATTTATATGTATTGCAATTCATTTGGGTGTTTTCAATTTCATATTTTTTTTCCAACCGGATATGCTCCTTTCGCAGAGATTACTGCATATATGTTTTCGGGTAGTTGATTAATTTATTCATTGCTTTTCCTTCTTTATTTGGACCATTCAGGAAGTTTAATATTTTTTGTGGCAATACTGAAATTCATAGGTGATTAATTTTCAGTGCTTAAATGCAAGCCAATCTGCAATGTCATATAATCCAGTGTTAGTTATTGCAAATTGCATTCATTTAGGAGAACAATGTTTGCACTCTATTTTTTTTCTGAATTTTCCTCATCAATGTTATTCTCATATACATATTTTTCTTTTCAAATTCGTGGAACTTGATTTTGGAATAGGTAAATCATGGATGTTTGTGAATAGATGCTAGATAAAACTTAACAAGTGTGTTCTTTCTCTATTTTTCTTATTGTTTTGGATTGCAGCTAAAATGATTTCATTGGTTGCCAGTTGTAGCAGTCAAATGTCTCCTTCAGTTTCTTGTCAAGAAAAAGGAAGTAGGAACAAAAGAAAATTCAGAGCTGATTCACCTCTAGGGGAGCCAAATAAGTTCATTCCTGCACCTCAACTCGAGTGCCTCATTTATGAATTCTCTGCTGAGAGGTTTGAAATAACCTCAGGGCATGGACAAGCTGCTGCTTGTGACCTGTGTAGTGTTAGCCAAGATCATTCTGATGGACTGAAACTTGGCCTTGGACTGTATAGTCCTGGAACATCTGAGGTCGGGCCTAGTCAATCTAAGGATGAACCTGAGACTGATGAAATTAATGATGCAGATTGGAGCGATCTCACAGAAGCCCAGCTGGAAGAACTTGTCCTGACTAATTTGGACACCATGCTCAAGAGTGCAATTAAAAAAATTGTAGCATGTGGCTACACTGAAGAAGTTGCTACTAAGGCCATTTTAAGACCTGGCATCTGTTATGGATGTAAAGATACTTTGTCTAATATTGTTGATAATTCTTTAGCATTTCTTAGAAATGATCAAGAGATTGATACATCACGAGAGCACTATTTTGAAGATCTAGTGCAGCTTGAGAAGTATGTCTTGGCTGAATTGGTTTGTGTTCTTCGAGAGGTTAGGCCATTCTTCAGTGTTGGGGATGCAATGTGGTGTTTGTTAATTTGTGACATGAATGTGTCACATGCTTGTGCAATGGATTGTAACCCTTTAAGTAGTTTAGGTAATGATAATTCTACTGGTGGTGGTTCATCTAGCCAAGCAGAATCACAATCAAAAGCAGAAACCAAATGTCCTGAACCGAGTCTTCTAAGTCCTAGTAAATCAATTCCTGCAGGTTCTCATAATTCTAAATTAAAGAAACCCTTTGTGACTAGAATTCCTGGTGTGAACAACTTGAATCCTCAAATTATTGGTGGAGCCTCAGAGAAGGAGGGCGCCATTTGTGGATCTGAGTGCATTAATAAAGCATTCAGCGCTGCAGGAACATCTCAATCTGGCCTGATGGAAGAAAAGCGTGGAACAGTTAGAAAGGTCCATTCTGGTAGCACCAAGAGAGACTACATTCTTCAACACAAGTCATTTCACGTAGAAAAAAGTTATCGTACTTATGGATTAAAAGGGTCTTCAAGAGGAGGAAAAGTGAATGGCTTGCGTGGTTTGGTCTTGGATAAAAAACTTAAATCTGTGTCAGAATCTTCTTCCATAAACTTAAAGAGTGCATCCTTACAGATAAGTAAGGCAATGGGCATTGATACTACGCAAGACAGTATTAATGTTGACTTCTCATGTAATGCTGGGACTTCTACCTCCACCGCATTTAGCCTGGTGGATTCTTCTGATTCTGTTTGTAAATCAACCAATACTTCATTGGCAATAAATGCCGCAAATACTATACCTGTATTCAGTTGTCCAGCTTCATTATCAGCTACCAATACAGATCTTTCTCTCTCATTGTCTTCAAAAATCAAGCCTTCTACGGAATCTGTCTGCAGCAATAATGAGGCACCTAATAGTTATTTGGGAATACCGTATAATAATAATAATAATAATAATAATAATAATAATAATAATAATAATAATAATAAGTCCCCAAGGCAGTTGATACCCCAGGATGGAAAGGATGAGATTATTTTAAAACTGTTTCCAAGGGTTCGGGAGCTGCAAAACCAGCTTCAAGAATGGACAGAGTGGACTAATCAGAAGGTCATGCAAGCTGCTCGTCGTCTGAGTAAGGAAAAGGCTGAGCTTCAGACACTAAGGAAAGAGAAAGAGGAAGTTGAGCGTCTAAAAAAAGAGAAGCAATCTCTAGAGGAAAATACCTTGAAGAAGCTTTCTGAGATGGAAAATGCCCTGTGTAAAGTTAGTGGGCAGGTAGAGCGAGCTAATGCCACTGTCCAGAAGCTAGAGGTGGAGAAGGCTGCACTGAGGAAAGAGATGAAGGCTGCTAAGATACGTGCCACAGAAACTGCTGCAAGCTGTCAAGAGGTCTCAAGGAGAGAAAAGAGGACACAAATGAAGTTTCAGTCATGGGACAAGCAGAAATCCTTGTTTCAGGAAGAGCTAACGATTGAAAAACAGAAATTGGCACAGCTGCTGCAGGAATTAGAGCAAGCTAGAATGCAGCAGGAGCAAGTTGAGGTATGCTATTTTAAGCTTATTCCAACTTCTTTCTCATGTTTCTTTATATTTTGTAAGCATCCACTTGATATCTATACCAATGTAATATGGCACAGGTAGTAGTTTGGTCTCATGGTGTTTTTTTTGTAAAGCCATTTGGTCTCATGGTGTATTCTTATGATGTTATCAAATACGAAGGTATGATGAGTGAGTAGTTAGTTATGTAAAGTTTCTTAGCTCTTCCACTCTCATTTTATTGCAACAATAACAACTACAAATAAAACCTGCTTTCACTAGATGGGTCCGTTACATGGATCGATGTCATTGTTTTGTGTCAAAACTCAATTCTTTAGAGAGACTGTTTAGGTCTAAATTCCTTTTAATGACTTCCCTTTAAAGTTTTTCTGGGCTAAACTGTCTGATAAACTCTTTTGACTGGGGCATTTATTGGTTTTCACTCCCATTTTATTCTCAAAATAAAAATAAATGAATTGGTATGCTCTTGACACCAGTATTTGTTGTCCATTTCTATGCATCGCTTGACTATGATATGATCAATTGATTCTGATGTAGAACAAATGGACCGTGCCTGTATGTTAAATGATATGGGTCTCAAACCAATTTCCCCCTTGCCAGAGTGTTAGCAAATACCCATGACCAAGGTAATAATAATATCAGCTTATCGCCTTTTTAAAAGTCGAGAACTAACCCCCAAGGCATTAATGTTCATTTGATGATCTATTTTATAAAATGTTGCAGAGACTTTATGACGACTTGAACTTTACTTTGTTCCCTACATTTTTATTATTTTGTTTTTCTTTGAAGCTTCTATTCGTCTTGTAGTTGCAACTTGCAACTCTCCTTAAACTTTTGACATCATAAGAATTAACATATGTATATAGTTGTACTGAACAGAAGCATGATAAAACAGTTATGGTACTTGGCAATCTTGTATCCACCAACAAGAAATTTAATAAACTTTTAATCCATGATACACGTGAACCTGATAAACTTGTGAGATTCCACAAATGCAACCATTCTTGTATCTAATATAGGTGCTAAATGAGATATGTTACTGGTTCTGTTCTCATTGTTAAGGGAAAATATCACAGGGTAGATGGCAGCAGGAAGCAAAGGCAAAGGAAGAGTTTATCCTGCAGGTCAGTTCTATAAAAAAGGAAAAAGAACAAATTGAGGAATCAGGAAAATCCAAGGAGGATGCGATCAAATTAAAAGCAGAGAGGAATCTGCAAACGTACAGAGATGACATCCATAAACTTGAAAAGGAAATTTCCCAACTAAGACTGAAGACTGACGGTTCAAAAATTGCTGCACTGAGGATGGGCATTGATGGATGCTATGCCAGCAAATGCTTGGACATGAAAAATGGCACTGCTCAGAAGGAATCCCGGGCTTCTTTCATCTCAGAACTAGTCATTGACCACTCAGTGACAGGCGGTGTGAAACGGGAACAAGAATGTGTGATGTGCCTTTCTGAGGAGATGTCTGTTGTATTCATCCCATGTGCTCATCAAGTTGTTTGCACAACATGTAATGAGCTCCATGAGAAGCAGGGTATGCAAGATTGTCCTTCTTGCAGGAGCCCTATCCAACAGCGTATTGCTGTGCGCTTTCCACGTATTTGATTTATTTATTTGCTTGAGTTAAGCATTTTTGAATGATGATGATGATAATAATAATAATGTCTATGGGACTCATGCTATGAATAATGCATTCATATCATGCTTCTTGAGCTGAGATACATTAATTTACTACAATGGCAAGGTTGGTGCTGTCATTGTCTTCTGCTGTTTTGATGTTTTCAGGATTTGTTTTGTTGTTGTTGCACTTGTCTTTGCATGTCTGATAGTATGTAATGGTCAGCTTCTCATTCTCATGATGACCCTCTACATCCATGCCAAGTATTTTTTCTCTCTCGTAAGAGGGTTAAAACTGCTCAGCTCCATTACGAACAGTTGAAGTATGTGAATAGAATGAAGGTATCAGAAGTATCTTCCTTTGTCAGTGATCGAACACGTGTGGAACCCGAATGCGCAACTTCTTATCATCAACATCAGTCCTTGTGAACACGATACACATCCACGCGACGAGGAACATCAGTAACCAATCACATGTGCCATATAATATTTTTGTTTAAATGGTCTTTATTATTGAAGCAACAAAATCATGGGGAAAATGTAAATTATCAGAGGCATGTGTGTGACTTAATCTCTAAACGTCAAAAAAACTGTATTTTGATTCTTAAGATTTTTTACATGAATACGGTAAAAAAAAAAAGAAGATTTTTTACATGAACAAAATAACCCTTTTACAAAAATAATCATTAGAATGAGATTGTGAGAGACTTGGTCACATTACTTAATTATCTTAATTTTAAAATATTCTACAATATCTTAATTTAAAATAAATCAATTATTTTTCATTTTTCATTTTTCTTAAACCCTATACCCAAAAGAACATACTCCTTCCTTCTCCACACCTCACTCAATTCTCAGGTAAGTACCGTATCGTTCTCCCTTTTCTCTTCCGTCGAATATTTAATTTCTACTAATACTTTAATTGTTTTACTTGAAAATGTTTGTTTCGTCCTTTATCAGATTAAATCGAGCAAAGTCACAGACCTTAGTGATTCACTGATTCCTACTTCAAAGCTAGATTGAATTTTGTCGGTTTCTAAAAGCTTAACTTTTATCCAAAAACGTGTTTGGAGGGCTTCCCACAGCGATGCTTAAAAATCTTAATTATTACTATTATTTTGGTTGAATTAGAATGTGGCTTCTTCAGTTAGGAATTTATTTATATTGTCGTTGTCGGATTTATCCATGTCTATGTGACCTACTGAACTAAAATTTTCATTCTCTTCAAGCCATTGTTCATTATTCTGCATTATGTATGTTGTAAGAATGGCCCGATCTATGATTTCATTTTCATCCGTGAGGTGAGAATGCTACAATTAAGTCTATGCTATGAATCCCATTCTGATACTTAAAATTGCAGAATCTAAATGAAAGATTTTTATGCATTCTGGATGTTGCAGGTTATCTCTAAGGTCCTAAGCAATCCTCTTTCCAACACACTGAGAAAGGTGAGGAAATGTCGGCATCATCATTGATAGAGTCTCTAGTTCTTCAACTCCATGAGATCTCAGCTGTCAAGTTTGGCAACTTTAAGCTCAAATCTGGCATCTCCTCGCCAATCTACATAGATCTCCGCCTCATTATATCTTACCCTTCTCTCCTCCAGCAAATCTCTCAAACCCTTATTTCCTCAGTCTCTTCCACTTCCTTTGACCTCATATGCGATGTTCGTTCCTTACACTGCCTGACCCATTACCACATGTCCCTCTTGCTCAGAACATTCCCATGGTCATGCGCCGTAAGGAAATCAAAGATTACGGCAATACTAAAGCTATTGAAGGTGATTTCAAGCCTGGCCAGAGTTGCTTAATCATTGAGGATTTGGTTACCAGTGGCACATCGGTTTTGGAAACAGCAGCACCACTGGGTGCCGCGGGATTGAAGATAAGTGATGCTGTTGTTTTGATTGATCGAGAGCAAGGCGGGAGAGAGAATTTGGAGGCATCAAGCTGCATGCAATTATTAGATTGATTGAAATGGTGAAAATTTTGAGCAATCATGGGAAACTTGACAAAGAGATGGTAGGGGTTGTTATGAAGTTTTTAGTGGAGAATCAGAAGGTTTCTGCTTTGGAAAAGGTGGAGAAGCCTGCAACTAAGGTCAAGGCTTTGTCATTTGGAGAGAGAGCTAAGCTGTCCAAAAATCCAATGGGAAAGAGGTTGTTTGAGATAACGGCTGAGAAGGAGAGTAATCTGTGTTTGGCTGCTGATGTTGGAACTGCAGCTGAATTGCTTGAAATTGCTGAGAAGGTTGTCTTGATATCATTTTTAGGGACAAGTACTATTTTGTTCACTTGGATCATCAGCTTGTAATTTTGTTTTCTATCGTACATACTTCAAAGTATCCTATGTTCTCTGGCTTATTAACACCAACTGGATTCTAATTAGAAGATTGGCTATGATCATATATTTTCTTTTAACTAATTTGGTTGGTTTTCTCTTTCAGGTTGGACCTGAGATATGCTTGCTGAAGACTCATGTGGATATTTTTCCAGATTTTTCACCTGATTTTGGCTCTAAGCTTCTCTCGGTATAGCGCTAAATGAAGCTCTATTTTGTTTATATGCCTTTTGTTTTTCCTTTTCAGGATAGCACAAGAAACTTTTTGGTTCCTGAAATTATTGACATTAGCACACTAGAAGCTTTGCTTGAATTTTATCAAACTGGATGGCTTTTCCTGCCTTTAATCCATGATAAGGGTGTTATGTACTGTGAGCATTGTGTCATTTGTGTGTGATAAGTTCAGGCAATCTTTAACATATCTGGTCTAGTTGTGTCTAATATATGCTTTATTCTATTGAAGATTGCAGAAAAACATAACTTCTTAATCTTCGAGGATAGTAAATTTGCTGATAATGGTAACACAGTGACCATGCAATATGAAGGGTAAGCCTGCTCAACTATTATGGAATCCTTTTCTGGATTCCTCTAATTTTTTTCTGCATTCAATATGACTTGTTTCTAATCATGATCTCAGAGGGGTCTTTCATATATTGGATTGGGCCCATATAGTAAATGCTCACATAATCTCAGGTCCTGGAATTGTTGATGGATTAAAGTTGAAGGTCTGTAATACAGTACTAGTAATCATTTTAATTATACTATTTTGTAGCAACACCTTAACACATGGCCTAACATGTTTCTTGAACCATGCACAGGGTCTAACTCGTGGCAGGGTCTATTACTGCTTGCTGGAATGAGTTCAGCTGGTAACCTTGTAAGGGAGATTATACCGCTGCTGCAGTAAAAATTGCTGAGGATCATTCTGACTTTGTAATTGGCTTCATCTCAGTCAATCCTGCATCATGGCCAGGGGCACCTATAAATACTTCTTTCATTCAGGCAACCCCTGGAGTTCAAATGGTAACTGGTGGCGATTCTTTAGGGCAGCAATATAACACTCCATATTCTGTATGTTCCAGCTTAAGATAAAGATTTGCAAAGGTATTTTTCCTCATTATTAGTTGTACTCTCTTAGGTTGAAAATGAGTTTTTGTGGAGGAAAAAGGTCAAGGGAAAGGGAGTGGGAGTGGGAGGGTGTACTAGTATACCAGGTTACAGTTGACAAAAGTGCACCCCCTGCTTTCTGCATTGAGCATGAAACAGAAGCAAAATTAAATGAAGTTAATACTGTCTTGGTAATTAGATATCATCAAATTTGGTTTTGGCCTTTCAAATTATAATATTAGTGATGTGGATATTTCGGGGTTAGTAGTTAAATATTACTATTAGGATAAAAGTAGAAAGGTGCAAAATGAATTATTGGTTTGCATCCTCACAAACTAAGAGCATGTTTGGTTTCAAGTCCAATTTGTTGTGCATGAATTCCAAGACCAAATCCAATGGTCCCCCACAAACTGAACACAAAAGGAAGGGTAGGGATGCTTTTGCAAACTTCATTTTGTCACCAACGTCCGTTTGCAATGGATACCCAAACATGCACTAACTTGTTTCTGTGGCGTTTGTATTAAGATTTTTTTTTCTTTGGTTGTAGTTTATTTCTGTGTTTAAATGATACTATTATGTTTCTTTATTTTTTCAAGTTTGTTTTATGTTTTATCTTTCCATTACAGACAACCTTTTTGTCTTGTGGTATAGAGATGATAGTTGTCTCATCTCATCTAGCCAATTGATTTTCTTGTATGGAAAATTCATTGAAGCAGCATTTCTTTTATCTTGTAGCATACTGATCTTGTCAGTTCAAATATTTTTCCAGGTGGTCCATGATAGGGGCAGTGACATCATCATTGGAGGGCGTGGCATCCTCAAAGCAGCAAATCCAGCTGAGGCAGCTCGTGAATACTGTCTTCAAGGATGGAATGCGTATTTGGCTAAATGTACTTGATGCCTGCATTCCTAGAATATAAGGCTGAGCCAAAATTTTGTTTTAAGACATCCTCTCACTGTAACCCAGAGGAATGCTAAAGACATTTTCAGTTGGAATTTTGAAGTGGATTGTTTATTTTCTTTGGGGGAAATTAAATGAAGAAACGAGAATAAATCAACTCCTGTGCACCAAAATTTACTTATACTTAAAAACGAGAATATAAAAAGTTTCATTAAAAACATTTTTTAATCTAAATTATATTTTATTATGTATTAATTAGATAAATAGATGTTGTATTTCTTACCTAAACTTTGATACTTCTTGTGCCAAGTTTTTTTCTGTAATAAAGTTTTCGTTTGGCCTTGAAAAGAAGTTAGATAACTGGATATGAAGATTTTTTTTCGGGGGGGAGGGAATTGAAGCTAAGTTCGATAACTATCTAGAAGATTCCTCAACATCAACATCATCAGCACCTTTAACCCAAATTAATTGGGGTCGGTGGTAGATGAACTCAATGATAAATCGAAAATAGAGCAAAAGAGAGAAACAGAGTTAAAATAAAAGAATGGTGAGAGGAAAAGATGAAAAGAATTAAAACAGGAAACAACTGGAACATAGAACTACTAAAGGGTTTAACCCTCCATCAGACTTATAGCTTTTCTCCATTCCGTCCTAAGATATACCATCCGCCAATCTAAATCCCACTCCATTAGGTCTTGTTTAACTACCTTTCCCCAGGTAAGTTTTGGTCTACCTCTACCTCTCTTTGTATCTAGCTCTTGGTAACATACTCTTGTTCTAACAGGAGCATCTAATGGTCGTCTCATAACATGCCCAAACCATCTCAATCTATGCTCCCTCATCTTTTCACATACTGGTATCACTGATACCTTTCGTCGAATATCCTCATTTCTTATCTTATCCATATTCGTATATCCGCACATCCACCTTAACATCCTCATTTCTGCTACCCCTATTTTATGCTCATGTTGCCTATGTGTATTCTTTGAGCCACATCTTATTCATTAATTTAAGAATATATATATATATATATATTACATATCATATTTAATATAAAATATCTTCAATACTTTTTAATTTTTAATTTTAATGTCTATAATAAAGAAAAATTTCTGCAACTTGTATTTTCTCCTTTTTTTTTCCTTAAAAAAATGGTAAGGACCAAAAATAATTTTTCTATTTCTCCAGGCACACTTGTGGTGTTAATGTTTTCATTCCGGAGTTTTGGGACGCACATAAAAACACACAGGAGTTTCTTTTCATTTTGGGCAAGGAACAAATGGGTACCTTTATCCTGTGCTTCGATTTGTGTGCCACGTACCCTTATCCTGCAGTAAGACAAAGGATGAACTTGGTAATTCATAAAAAGAACAAAATCTCGTCTTTTCTTCTTCACATGATAAGAAAGAAAAATAATTTTCATTGAACAATTTTTTATAATTTTTTTCATATAATCACCAGAAAGATCCAAAGGGAACACAATTAAGTGTGTTTTGTGTTTCATATTGAATTTATAGAGTTATATTAACTTTAGGTAATTTTTTACATATTTTAATTTCATGTTAAAAAGTTGATCTTTATAAAAAAAATATGTTGAGAAATTGATTGAGTTAAAACAATTTAAGTTATTTTTTGTGATTAATAAAAAATTTACAAATTCATTCATTCAAACAAAAATAATATAACCTCAAATTAATTTTAAGCAGAATTAGTTTTATAAAATTAATTTTATTTTAAATCAATTTTCCTAACATTTATCTAAACAAACACTAATTATTAGAAAGAAGGCGAGTGATGTGATAAAAAAAAATAGTAAATAAAAGTTAAAAATTATTGTATGAATAACATAATGTAACAAAATTACTAACAAATAAGCATTAGGAAGTCAAAAGTTGAGTTATGAAGACGACTTTGTTCCATACCCGTATTTTCGTCCACTCATTTCTCATCATACCCATTTCATATTAATGCCTATTAAAACATTGAAATATAATAAAAATAAAACATAGAGAAAACAGGGAGGGAAACTTACAACTACCATTTCTATTTTGAGAAGCTGCTCTGTGTATTAACTATTAACAAAGCTCTTCTTCAGGTACGTGAATTTGATTTCATATGCCGGCAAATTTGATTGAATAATCACTATACAGCTAAGTGACTTATTGACAATCTGTTGCTCCTGCTTAGTTATTGGTAAATCTTTTCTTTGCTCATTAGTTTTGATCGATCAAGAAGTAAAATATGCCTTGCTCAAAGTTACTAATATTTTCCTTCTATTTTTTTTATCTCTCCGTTGTTTTTGATTATTTTCTTCTTCTTCTCGGGGTGGGGGAGGCAGAGACTAAGTTAATTGAAAAACCGGGCAGGTGTTCTGATCAAGTGAATACGAATATCTAATCTGATATGATGTTTTTGTTTATATATATGTGTGTGTGTGTGTGTTTTCTGAGGTGAATGAACCACACCACCAAACTTTGATGTTGTATGTATCAAACCAAAATTCCTTCACTCAATGAAAAAAAATATAAAAAATGAATGTAATTGGTGTTATTGTTTTAATTAGTGTACAGAAGGAAGATAGATCAAAGATGTCTTCCATAGTGAAAGGCATTTTCATAAGGAGCACAGCGGATGTGTGCAACAATAGCATGCTTTTGAATGGGAAGAACAAGCACAGCGAAATTGTTGGGGGAAGAAGCACAAGAGTGCAGTGGCAGTTGCGTCTTATATTAAAATCAAACACATGGAAGAGAGGTAGTAGGAGATCATATCAGCCTCCAATACGTGGCCAAGCCATCCTTACCCCAGCAACACCATCTACCACCAAAAAGGTATAGCTATTCATTATTTATGATAAACACCATCATTGCCTTGCTTTTCAGTTTCATCAATTAATTGCTCAAATTTTAATGGTCATGTGACGAGTCTCCTCAGACTATGGTAGTATTAAGTAACCAAGATGTTTTTTTTAAGGTAACAAATGACAATAGTTACTTCATGTAATTACGAATGTTTTATTATAGCATTGTTATGTAGCGTTTTTATATTTTTAAGTATCTTTTCAACTAACGGATAATAATTGTTTATACAATAAGTACTATCAAATATGATAATATGTCAAAATATGCTTACTTCGTTTTTTCAAGAGAAAAATATGCTTGCTTCGTTATTAAATTATGATTGGAAAATGCCATTTAGTTTTCGCTGTTACAAAAAGCATAGGAGAATGATTTGCTCCAATTTGAAGCATGGGCGCATGTCTAAACTTGGATTTATTTTGTCCAAAGTTGTTGACAAGACACCTCAAAAAAGGCTTGTTTTTGGACCACGAAAAGTCTCCTCAGACCTCAAAATATATAGAATCCTGCTTCCTACGCTTTTTCTAATACACCTAACATATTTTTTTATTTTCAATTTTACTTTCATAAGGATCGGCAATCCGTAATAGTTATATGGATTGACAATCCATATGACTCTTACGGATCAACAATCCGTAGGAGTCATATGAATTGACAATCCATATAACTTATACGGATCGACAATTCGTAAGAAATCGAATGGTGTATGTTGGTATGCAACTTACAGATTTTGAGAAAGGCAAAATCGATGTTACACTGTGCGTGCTGGGTGTATTAGAAAAATGACTAGTGTAGGAAGCAGAACTCAAATATATATATATATATATATATATATATATATATATATATAGTGGCGGATCTAGGACCCAGGATCAGTGAAGGAAATTTATTTAAAAAATAAAAATTGATAATTATCATTATTATATGGGATAGTTGGATTCAAACACGAAGATAAGAAGATCAAAATATAAAGTTTTAATATAAATATTTGCATTTTATTAAAATAAGATGGTGCATTTACTTACTCTTACATATGAACTGGTAAGGAGGTTCGAATACATAAAATTAAGGGGTTCAAAATATAAAATTATGAAGTGTAAAATATGATTTTTTTTGCATTTTGTTAAGATAAGATGATGTATTTACTTACTCTTACATGTGAACTGGTAAGAAAGTTCAAATACATAAAATTAGAGGGTGCAAAATATAAAATCATAGGATGTAAAATATAATATTTTAGAACAAATACTAGTGATTTTATTAAAATAAGGGGGTGTAGATCCGGCAGTATATGTATCTATATTGAGGCCCAAAGGTTAATAAGGCCGAAGTCGTTCGTGTCACCAAGAAATTCAAGCGGACCATGAATTCAAAGGAGGTTTCTCAATTTTATATTTACATTTTTTTTAATATAAATTCAATAAAAATGGACCGAAAAATAGAAATTTAATAATAAAATCTTCAACAATTTAAATCTGGTAAAGTATTTAGTTTGTCAACCGGCGCTAAGTTTATGATCAAATTTATGAATAAACTGTCATAAAATAAGTGATTAACCAAGTTGTTACAGTTTACTTAAATGCATGTAAAGAATTAGACAATGATATATCATAATAAAAGAGAAATTGCTCCCTCCCCCTTCCTCACAATTCACATCTGACTAGGCGTTAGTTAATTAACACATCCAATGAACACACCGGATCCCAGGTGGCCAAATGCAGTCACTTATTTCAATAAAATTACTAATATTTATTCAAAAATATTATATTTTGCACTTCTTAATTTTATATTTTGCATTCCGTAATTTTATGTATTTGGACTTTCTTATCAATTCACATGTGATAGTAAATAAATGTACCCTCTTATTTTAATAAAATACACATATTTATCTTAAAATTTTATATTTTGTACCTTTTATCTTTGTGTTTGAACCCAACTATCCAATATGATAATGATAATTATCAAGTTTTTATTTTTTTAAATAATTTGCCCCCCCACTGACCTAGGATCCTAGATCCGCCACTGATAGTTCTATGTTGAAACTTTTTAACGAGGTTATATCACATTTTTAAAAGTCAACTTGTCACCATTATTTTAAAATTTTCATACCTTACTAGTAAGTATAAAGAGTTGTTTAAGAGAGGTGTGTAACTATGATTTCCTAACAGCACTGCTTTTGTTTAATCAGCAGGTATTCACTTTTGGCAAAGGTAGAAGTGAAGGAAACAAGGCCATGAAGTCCTTGGTAAGCATTCTTTGTCTTTTCACATTTTTAAAAAGGAACAACATGGAAACTCAATTTGGTTTCTCTTTTTATGTTCTTATTAATTAGTAATTTTATTAGTCTTCTGACATGATAAAACATTTACACATGTTAAGTAAAATAAGTTTGTTTGTTTTACATGTGAGTGCTACTCTTTTTTTTTTTTTTTTTTTGTGAATTTCAGTTGGGAGGAAAAGGAGCAAACCTGGCAGAAATGGCAGCCATTGGCTTATCTGTTCCTCCTGGACTCACTATATCAACAGAAGCATGCCAAGAGTATCAACAGAATGGAAAGAAGCTACCAGATGGCTTGTGGGAGGAGGTACTTGAAGGCTTGCAATTTGTAGAGAATGAAATGGGAGCCACTCTTGGGAATCCTTCTAAACCCCTTCTCCTCTCTGTGCGCTCTGGTGCTGCGGTAAGAGGATTTTGTATTTGGTTTTGTTTTTTTTCTGTGTTCTTGTTAATTGCCTCAAACTAGGATCAATTTGGAGTCACATTTAGTAAGGCATATGTAAAGGGCCTACAGAAAAATGGTAATAAGCATATTGTTTATTTTGCCATTGCCATTATTTTCCAATGATGGAAAAACCATGCGAGAAAATGAACTTCCATTGTATTGTAGCTAGCATTGATTCAACTCAATTGATGATTTCAATCCAAGGTTCTTACTGCGAAGTTCTTGATTTAAGTATTTAGCAACCTTTTCTTTTGATTTTCATTCATAGTAAGATAATTTGAGTTGTAGGTAAGGAAATTCACTTGTTATGGTTGTTGAAACATTCAATTCTGTTTACAGGTGTACTTTGATTTGATTTAAATTTGATTCCTCTTATGGTGTGTATAACATGTTTATAGCATAAGCTTAATAATTGCTTCCCTTACATTTACAAGATTTCCATGCCTGGGATGATGGACACAGTTCTCAACTTAGGATTGAATGATGAAGTGGTTGCTGGGTTGGCAGCAAAAAGCGGAGAGCGGTTTGCTTATGATTCTTATAGACGCTTCTTAGACATGTTTGGAAATGTTGTAAGTGGTTCTTTTCCGCCCTATGCATTGCTTTGTGTTTGCTGACTTTTGTAGGTTGTCAACATTTCTTTAGAAACACAAACTAACCAAATTGAAAAACTAGAATCCCTCATTCAACGTGATGTTAGTATCTTTTTCTAGAAGTAGAAAACTAAACTAAAATAGTTGTCTTCCATTGCTTTTGTTCTAATTGTTCTTTTATGCTACATTGAGGTAATGGACATTCCACACTCGTTATTTGAGGAGAAGTTAGAAAAGCTAAAGCATACAAAAGGTGTTAAACTTGACACTGATCTAACGGCCTATGATCTCAAAGATCTAGTTGAGCAGTACAAGAACGTCTACCTTGAAGCCAGGGGAGAAAAGTTTCCCTCAGGTGCTGAAAGCAACAGACCAACTTCTAGCCGTTGATCCATGTTCACTCTCTTGACTAAATTGTTTATAAGAATAAATATATCTTCTCATCCTTCTTATTCATTTACAATTACAGATCCAAAGAAGCAGTTAAAACTAGCTGTTAAAGCTGTTTTTAATTCTTGGGATAGCCCAAGGGCTATTAAGTATCGGAGCATTAATCAAATAACTGGGCTAAAGGGAACTGCTGTAAACATTCAATCCATGGTGTTTGGTAACATGGGGAACACTTCAGGAACTGGCGTCCTTTTCACTAGAAATCCAAGCACTGGTGAAAACAAACTTTATGGCGAATTTCTAATTAATGCTCAGGTTACATATGATTTACTAGTTAATTTTTTTTTTCCATTTCATTATCAGATCTCTATTAATCTATGCTATGAATGTTAAAAATTACTTTTGATGTTGATGTTTCAATAAATAAATGCCGAATTGTTTTTGTTAGGGAGAGGATGTAGTTGCTGGAATCAGGACACCTGAAGATTTGGAGGTCATGAAAACTTGCATGCCAGAAGCTTATAAGGAACTTGAGGAGAACTGTGAAATTCTAGAGAAACATTACAAGGATATGATGGTAAATTTCAATCATTGTATATATTTTTCTGCTTTTATAATTTGTACTATTTGTAAGTAGACCGATAGGCAAAGCTTCTGAAATTGCTATTATATTTTAGGATATTGAATTCACTGTCCAAGAAAATAGGTTGTGGATGTTGCAATGTCGAAGCGGAAAACGTACCGGTAAAGGTGCATTCAAAATAGCTGTAGATATGGTTAATGAGGGGCTTGTTGATATTCGTTCTGCAATCAAGATGGTAGAGCCACAACATCTTGATCAACTACTCCACCCACAGGTATATGACCTCCTTTTATACATAGTAAAATGTTGACATAGGTTCTAAGAGTTCATTTTACGCATATAAAGTTTATAATTTTTTACTAGAAAAGAAAGGCTTTATTCCAGTTTTGTATTGTAATGATGTTTTCTTTTCCTTTATGTGCTTAAAATCAGTGGGTTGATGTTAACAAAACTGAAATATATATATATATATATATAACCTGGAAGCATCAACTAACTTGCACAACTGTATTTAGAAGGATAAACAAGACTAGAGAAAAAAATATAAAATATTAGTGATCATAACCACATTCATTATATAGCATTGTTTTCGCTAGAAATTTTTTATTATGTGTTTAATCAATATGTAAATTTATTTTCCATTTATTTTTCTCCACTAACTTATCAAATTAAATTTAAGATGTTGAAAATGTCTTGACTGCTCTGAGTATATTTGGTTAGTTTGAGGATCCATCTACTTACAAGGATAAAGTGATCGCCATTGGTTTGCCTGCATCCCCTGGAGCCGCAGTAGGGCAGGTTGTGTTCACTGCTGATGACGCTGAAGAATGGCATGCACAAGGGAAGAGTGTCATCTTGGTATACCATTTTTCGCTTTATAATCAATTTTCTTATCTTTTTGTTCCATTTCTTGATAATCTTCCTGTCCTCTTTTAGCTGGGAAAATCCAGAGTTGACTTAGGTGAAAACTTATTTGCATAAGATTGGAGTTTTTATGGTTAGGATGTAAATACTGTCCTTGATTTAGTATCATTCATGGTTGGGTTAAACAAACCACCCATTAGCAATCATTAAATGCTAATACACTCTTGAACTGTTGAAGGTGAGGAATGAGACTAGTCCAGAGGATGTTGGGGGTATGCATGCAGCTACTGGAATCTTGACAGCTAGAGGTGGCATGACATCTCATGCTGCTGTTGTAGCCCGTGGATGGGGAAAGTGTTGTGTGTCTGGTTGCTCTGATATCCTTGTAAATGAAGCTGAGAAGGTAAACATGGATTTTCCATTTATTTGGTTACATACTACTAAAAGATCTTCATGTTGTGATTATGTATCGTCTTAATTGATAATGTAGGTGTTTGTAGTTGGGGATAAGGTGATAACGGAACGAGAATGGATCTCACTGAATGGATCTACAGGTGAGGTGATACTAGGAAAGCAGCCACTTTCTCCTCCGGCTCTAAGTGATGATTTAGAAACTTTCATGTCTTGGGCTGATGAAATAAGGCATCTGAAGGTGCTGCATGTTCTTTATCTGCTGCAGAAGTTGAGTTGAATATGAGAAAATTTGTTCTCTATAAATTCTCCCACATGTTGTTGTCTATCAGGTTATGGCGAATGCTGACACACCTGAAGATGCAGTAACAGCTAGACAAAATGGTGCCCAAGGAATTGGACTTTGCAGGACAGAACATATGGTACAAATAAACATTCAACTGCTTGTTATATGAATGAGAAGTGTAAATAGTGAATACATTGTTCTTAAATTGTAATTGCTGTAACAACATTGTTCAGCGATGTTCTCCTTACAAAATTGAAATAATGTGGAGCACAAGATAAAATAAAAGATATCCTCCTGATAAGCTAAAAATCGAATTAATGAATTTCTTTTAACCTTTCTCCAGGGAATCCAAAAGCAAGAACACACATTCATTGGAACACTTGTCTAGTCATATGCATGAGCATGACACTTGAAATGAACTTTTTCATTCTTTTTTAATAATCAACACAGAGTAGTTACAAATTATATGAATTTTTTTGTATGCGTGTTTTGGTGTGTTGTGCGGATACACGAAGATGGATAAGATAAGAAATGAGGATATTCGACGAAAGGTATCAGTGGTACCAGTATGTGAAAAGATGAGAGAGCATAGATTGAGATGGTTTGGGCATGTTATGAGACGACCATTAGATGCTCCTGTTAGAACAAGAGTATGTTACCAAGAGCTAGATACAAAGAGAGGTAGAGGTCGACCAAA
>PYAF01002406.1:632535-678200 GCA_007407185.1 Glycine tomentella
TAATGTTTAAAATAAACCTTTAATCTAATATTTTAAATCTTCAACTACAATATTATCTAATATCTAACTCTATTTAAATAAAAAAATATATTCAATATTTAAAAATATAAACAAAATAAATTAAAAATAATATAAACTAACCTAAAATATATTATTGAATATCTATCACTATCTACATATAAAATATATTAACCATGCAATTAATAATTATAAACAAACAATAACAAATGATCTAACCTAATGTTTAAAATAAACCTTTAATCTAATATTTTAAATCTTCAACTGCAATATTATCTAATATCTAAGTCTATTTAAATAAAAAAATATATTCAGTATTTAAAATATAAACAAAATTAATTAAAAATAATATAAACTAACCTTATCAGTAGTATGCAGGGAGCAAGGGAGCAAAATGAGAGGTTAGGGAGCAAGATTCAGATACGGGAGAGGAGAAAATTTTTTTACGAAAGTGACAGGGGACAACACGTTTAAATAGTGGGCCAAGCATACCTAAACCGCAGGTTCCTCTACCAAATTAGCCAAAACCGCTGGTCCCACCACCAAATTAGGCCTCCACGTCAGCGATCCCCACCTTATTCGCCTAAGCCGCCAGCGGTTTACATGCTGCACCTAATTCGTCCACTGAAGCAGCGAGTTAGCATATTTCGCCCACGTTGGCTGCGAATTAGCCCCGTCAGCTGGCCGTCCCATTAAGCCAATGCATGGCTGACACGTGGCGGTGGTATTTCGCCCATGGATGCTGCGATTTCGACACCTTGGCATTTCGGCAAATTTTTTGATGGTCGTGGCAGATTGACAAATTATTTTCTCCATTGTGGCATTTTGACTGTTGTTCCCTCTAACGAAGAGAAAACAAACAAACCAAATAATAACATAGAATAATAAGAAGTTAGAAGTGTAAAGATCTCAATATTTTCCACTTGATTTCACCCAAAAGTGGAATTACGTATAACGTTTCTCAAAAAACAAGTGTTCCCCCGGTCTTCAAAATAATTAATTAGTATCATTTAATTGTATATATTAATCTCATCTAAAAATAATGTTTTTTTAATTATTCTTCATACAAAGTTGATATCAAGAAGAAGAAAAACATTAAAATAAAATTCTAATCAAATAAAATATATTTTAAAAAATGTCTTATCAAATAAAATAAAATAAATTCAAATTTACTTTATATTTGAGATCAAGACAAAGATTTTTTTTATATATTTAAAATAAGATAAGTACTAACTAATTAACAAATATACTACTAATTACATGAATTAATTAATATGGAGTTATTTTAATTTAATTAATGATTTCAAATCTAAATCTTAATATATAATTATGTTAAATACTCTAAAAAAGATCATTCTCATAATAATTTTACTTAATTTTATTCTCCTTGAGCATAATTATCTTTGATGATAAATACTTGTGCATACATTTTTTTTATAAAAAAAAAACACATTCATAAAGCATGAAGTATTATATCAATTTTCATTTTTCAATGATAACATGTTTCTTCCTCGTGGCATTTGAATCTTCCACCTCCCATATTGTATCCTACACCTCCCAGAAATGTTTGAAAATATTAATATATCCTAACGCCTCCCATAGACTAATCGCAATCCTAGTACTCGTGACGACACCTCCCCCACAAGAAAACTTGTGTTGCAATGGCTCCTTCACCACAGTGCCAAGGACCTCATCTTCCACATCGTGCCACCTCCTTCACCTCCTATGACAGCAACGACCTCGTCCTCCACCACGCCAACCGTTGCACCCTCCTCATGAACGTCGTGCCACAACCTTCACCCTCCTTCCTTTGCATGTAGGATTTCTAGTGTGGGAAAGGCCATTTTTTGTGGAACAACAATTCCATAATGGATTTTCCATTCCATAAAAGTAATTGTGAAAGTGAATTTTTGGCTTACAAAGGTTATTCTATAATAGTTTTTTAACACTTTATTTTAGAATGATCATTCCAAAAGGTGAAGATTACCTTTCAGAATAATTATTTTGTAATAATTATAGAACACTTATTTTTATTCCGAAAGGTAAAAATTCTCTTCCATAATAGTTATTCCAAAATAGTTTTATATCACCTTATTATATAATCATCATTTTGGAAGACAATTTTTACCTTCCGAAATAGTTTTTTGTTGTAATGTTGGAACATTTATTTTATTTCTATTCTAAAATAGTTATTTCGAAAGGTAAAAATTACCTTTTGAAATGATCACTCAAAAATAGTTTTGGAATATTTATTTATATTATGAAAAACTATTCCATGAGGTAAAATTCAACTTTCAAAATAACTATTTTGGAACAGTTATGTATCAACCTATTCTTGAATGATTATTTTGAGAAATAATTTTTACCTTTTTGAATTAATTTTCTTGAATGGTTTTGGAGTACTTACTTTTATTCCAAAATGGTAATTACCTTTCAAAATGACCAATGCCTATTTCAAAATAGAAATATGTGCTCCAAAATCATTCTAAAAAAATTATGCCCAAAGATAAAAATTACCTTTTAAAATGACCATTTGAAATTTCTAGTTAAAGGATTATTTTTATTCACACATAGAACAGGAGATACGATTCAAATGCCCTCCCTCAGATACTACATGGCATTTCAGTGTCGATCTTTTCCACTAGGCTTGATATGATTCTTTTTGGGGCTTGCTTGAGGCATTTGTTTTCAAGTAATTTTCTGATCCACAAATTCTTCCATTACAGGGCTCCCCTCAAAGCCCAATTGTTGGTCAGTAACCTACCAATTCGAGTAACCTTTAGATTGCTTCCTCGCTGGTTATTATTGTTTATTTACCTTAATTAATTTGAGATTTACCACACGATGTTTTTAGCAGCGCTCTTTGCCAAACTCCACATCCTGCAATGTTTTCCGACTAAAGATATATAAGAAAGAAGAGATACACAAATAATAATTTATATAATATTATATTTTATATTTATTTATCTATTTGATCCTATCATTCATTACATTTAAATTTTTAAATTTATCTTTTTCTTTTCTCTTAGTTGTATATTTACCATTTGTATATAAGTATGATTTCTCAATATAGTATGATAAGGTTTAAATTTGTAAAAAAAATACTTTTCTCACAAATAATTAAATTTAAAACTCAAGTAAAATAATCAAATATATACATCTCTTAAACTATTCACTCATTGATCAACCATCAACTATTTTGATTTTTTTTTTCAGAAGCTTATAAAAATGGATCCATTTCCATTTGTCTTGACTCCACAAGAATACAGTTTACCTTGTCAATTTTAGTTTGTCCACATATATTACCATATGAACTAAAAATAACCATATATTAAATATATATTAAAAAATCTAATCAGTAAGCTTGTCTTTATCCATATATTTGGTCAAATAGAAACTGTATTATTATATCTAATTAAAATTTGGACATCTCATACATAAATATAGACTATCAATACAACATATTGCTACTGATAAAAAAAATCCCATATATTACTGCAATATGAAATATGAAATCTCTACAATATTAATCGATTATAAATAAATTTAAGATAAAAATTATTAGTATTATAAAATATAATAATTTTAATTCTCTAATAAATTATTATTCTCTGATGATTATGTAACATGTCACTTCATGGTTCTTGACGTAAGATGCCTAGATACACTACATATTCCTACAAGTATATTTTTATTTTTACAATATGATGCAAATATTAATTGATCTAAATTTCAAATTTACGAAAAGTAATTCTGAAAAAAAAAAAACGAAAAACACTTGTTTATTCTTCTCCGGATGTCTTTGCAAAAGAAGAAAAAACTTGCAGAAACTAAATCTGATCAAATCTCCCCAAGTTAATAATTTACTCCACTTTACAAAAAATAGCGTACAAGAGAAGCTGGCAAATCCACAACAGAGCACGAACCAGAACCAGTAACTTGTTGATCACCATGTTTCACAACATAGCACGAACTATACTTGATCACTTCAAACTGTTCATAGCTGAAAGCCCAACCTACACGGCTACACCAAATTCAAACACTTCCTGGATTTTACAAAACTACTTTCCACTTCCCCATTCTTATGCTTCTTCCTCATTTTTTTCCCACCCCTTTGAACTGATTGATATTAGTGTTACAAGTATACAAACCTTAAATTTTATTTTAATGTTTTAATAAACAACCCAAGAAATATGTTACAAGTTTAAAGTTACATAATCAAAGCCTCATGGCCCATAAGCTACTCCAAAAACCTTTAAACATTTCACCCCCTAGTTTAGATCAGATCATCCACCCTTCCGTTTAAAAAAATCACAGTCGGGTTAGAACTTCCAACCGGGACGGGCGTAACGGTAACGGTTACGGAGAGGAGAAGAGAAAGAGAAGACTCTATATAGTAATAATAAGGTGAGAGAGTGGAATATGGATAATTTGTCGGGCCCAACCCGATCCAAAAACCCGGGACGGCAACCCGGCTCGTTTTCATTCGAGGCGGAGCAGACGCCTCAGATCTCGCGTGGCGGAGTCATCAACCACCACCGAATCCTGCTTCTTCGTCGAAAAAGACGGCAGAGGAAGCGCTTCCGGTGACGGAGATACCGCGAAAGCGGATCCGGCGTACACCTCGCTCTTCACAGCCGAATCAAGCGACTTGCCCCTACGTAGAATCGTAACCTTCTCCAAACTGTTGCTCCTCGCCACCCTTGAATCATCACGGCTCGGTCTCTTCAACACCGCCGCCGTGGACTCCGCCATCACCGGCTGGGAAGAACCCGGAGCAGGCCGCTTCCTTTGGTCCGGTCGGGTAACAGGCTTCCGGCACGACCTAGAAGGGGCGACATGGTTGTTGTTGTTGTAGTAATAATAATTACAGTAATTACCGGAACTCCTCCGCCGGGAAAAGTCAGCCGGAGGAGCCCTGATTCGTTCTACCAAACAGTCCTGAGGCCGCAAAATCTGGGTTCCCATGACAAAAGATTTAATCAATTTAAAAAAAAAAACGAAAAATAATAGTTATACCTCCTGAGAAGTAAATGAAACACGGTATGTTGTGTTGTGTTTGGGGGTAATGAATTGGAGCAAGTGCTAGGTGGAGGAGGCTCATATATAGCATATGAGAAAGGAGACAAGGGTAGGGTTGCGTTGCCACCGACCTTGCAATAAACCAATATGACGCGTCACGAAAGAAATCAAGAGAGAGAGAGTGAAATGACAGAGGAGAGAGAAAGAGCGGTTTATTAATTATTAAGACCGCCTCGTCTGACTATACAACGGACAGGTGTTGTTGGCTGACCAGACTAGGTCTTCGTTTGTGAACTACGTTTTTCTTAACGGCGACTGTTACTCCTTGCTTCGGAGTCCATCATTTTTTTACTTCCGAACCACCTCATTCCTTTGCTTCGGGAGCTAGCTCCTGCTTAGCTAACGGCGTCAGGTTACTTGTCCTCCTCCGCGTAAATTATTTATTTCCCTGGGACCCACCTGATGTTGCCTATTAATAATGCGATAAAATTCCTTTTTCTTTTTTCCAATTTATTTTACTAAAAGGAAAAAAAAAACTGGACCTTGTACCAAAAATGAAAGCTACTTTGCCTTAGTATAAAGAAGGAAAACGACACCCGCGCAATGGAAAATTGTCAGGTGGCACTCAACAATTTTCTAAAGTTAAAACCAGGTCACGAACCATCAAATTAAATAAAAGTATTAGTTTTATTTTAATTAAAAAGTTTATTTTCGAGAAAAAAAACTTGACTGTTAATTTAGACTAACACAAGAGACTACTTGTTTTGGCTTTAAAATATTTAAGTGACTTCAGATATAGATTTTTTTTTATCTTAAGAAATTTTTTAATGTTAAATTTAAATTAATTTAAATTCATACTGTAATTATATTCAACAACTAAAAATTAATTCTATTAAACTTCAGAAGAAATTTCCCTTGTGTTATTTTTTTGCCATGATTTGAAAGCAACTTGACCAGAGTGATAATGGCAAAATCCCAATTATCCTGTGAGTTAGAGAGCACAGATACTTTTCATTTCCCAGTTGTCCCTCACCTCTAAAGATAAAGATGGAAAGTTGCAACTTGCCTGGTCCCCTGCAGACGCAAAATGCTTAATTAAGGTAATTAATTATTCCTTGGAGCTTATAATACTAATTGAAAGCGGTACAATCTATCTACTCAAATATAATTCATATAAAATGAAAAATAATAATATAGGCAATGATTTTGTATAGATCACATGGCCTTGTTCTTTACAAATACCAAACCTTGAATATTTCTTATCGAGTTTTTCAAGAGCATATCATATGAAGTTGCCTGTTTCTTGGTCACACGCCCACACCCGTTTGTTCTTTAACTTAAGACATACTCTAACAACTTTTTTATTCGTTAAATCACTTATTATAATCAACAAAATCAAAGGCAATCTTACTTTTCAAAGGATAAGAACGATATTGGCCATGCAAAATATTAGTAAAAAAAAAAAAAAGAAGGCTTGAAACTTCAAAGGGACATTTACCCTTACTTTTATGTGTTATCTCTGTACGTTAAAGAAATTAGTTATAAATAAAAATTAGTTTAGAACTAAAAAATACTGTTTAAATGAAATTTTATAAGTTTCTAATTATTCTAAAAAATTTATAATTAATATAAAGATGATCTAGGTTAATTGATTGGGTACAATTTGTGAATTGTTGTAAAGTTTTTCGTAATTATTTTCAATTCTTAACAATAAAAATAAGGAAAGGAAAGAAACCGTGAATTTAAATCTTCTATTAACAAAAATAATAATTATTCAACTAATTTAATTGTATTAATCTTAACTAAAAACTATTTTTTTCATAATTTACACATTAAAATTTGATATCAAGAATAAAAAGAAAGGTAAATAGTCATTTTTGTCCCTCAATTGTAGGACGTTGACAAATTTATTTTCAAAAGATGGAAATTGAAATTTTTATTCCCGAAAGTGAAAAAATGTGAGACAAATTCATTCTTCTGTTAACTATCGTCAATTGTCATTAATTGAAAGATCCTACGTGACAAATTTAGGAACAAATTTATTAATGTTTTACACGTTCAGGGACAAATTTGTCAATATTTTATCTAAAATATAATTTAATCTTCATCTTCTTCCATTTTTAATCATTACAAACGTAAAATTACAATAACACTTAAAAAATTAAAAAAACAAATATAAGTTAGAACAAACAAAAAATTACAACAAACAATTAAAAAATTAGGAAAGTGAGTATACGTTGAAACAAACATAATAATAAAGTATAATATTGATTAATAAGTTGTTATGAAATTTCTATTACAACAACATTAAATAATGACAAAATCAAATTGAGTCTCGTTTTTTTGTAAAGATTAATTTAATGATAGTGCATTTTAATTTGTTTGAGTTTCATATTTTGAGTAAGGTATTGTCTCATGTTTTTTAAGCGTTTATTATAATTTTATATTTGTAGTGAAGAAGATAAAAATTAAATTATATTTTTGGTAGAGCGTTGACAAATTCGTCCATAAATGTGTCAAGTAGGATCTTTCAATTAACGAACAGAAGTTAATGGATGAATGAATTTGTCGCCTTTTTTTTACTTTTAAGAACAAAAAATTGAATTTTCATATTTCAAAGATGAATTTATGAGTGCTTTACATAATTAAGAACGAAAATGACTATTTATCCTAAAAAAAAATCATTGAAACGAATATTTTGGTTAAATAAAAAATATTTTAGAGATGATAATATTAAATGAAATAAAATTAATTAAAAAATTATATTTAAGACCAAGTAAAAAATATTTTTCTTATTATTATTTGAGATAGAAAAGAGTGAGATTCAGTTATATTAAAAAAAAAACAATTAATGATAAACGTTCTTATTATGCTAGCTGGTTTAGTCGAGCATTTCATCGCTACGCGGACATTTGGCCCAGCTTTTATCTTGATCCATTTTTATTATAGAAAAAGAAGATAATTGTCGTCAGCGTTCCGATGAGAACAATTTGAGCCAGTCATCGTGTAATGCACGTATCTGAGGTATTATCCTGCATTTTCTATTTAACACTGTAATGTACGACTGATTTGATATCTCATCTGATCGCAAGACTTAGGTTATATCCATTCCATATTCAGCATTAGCTAATTCAGCTCATTTAAAAGTTTTGAATAAGGTTTTTGTATTTTATTTTCAAGAATACGTGTTCAAATACATTCATTAAAAGTGCTCATGTACTCGTTGTATTGAGAAATATTTTGAGTGATTATCTTCAAAACAATTTTCGAAGTTGAATCTTTGAATTTTCTTTGAGATAATGTACGTTATTTATGATATAATTAATCATTTTAACTTGATACGTGTATGACAGTTGTGACTTAATTAAAATGAATTTATAGTAGGTAATCTTATACGTGTTTATTTTTTCAATTAAATTACTTTGGTTGCACGATAAGGGATAACATAAGCAAACTCTTAGTATGACTAATTGAGTCACAATACAATTTCTCTATTTCTATTCATCATTTCGATATTCGTTGTATAACACAAATAATTATGTATTGTACTATTATATTTCATGCGTACATGATATTCATCATTTTCAATTATTTATTGAGACCGAAGTTTCTATTATAGTTTAATTTAATTATTTTTATCTTTTCTTTCTCATTTTCATGATCGCTTTTAAAATCAAATAAATAATAATTTCATATTATTGAAAAAAAAATCAAACATCACATTTTTACAAAATAATTATATAAGATTGACTGGTACAGAGAAATGGAAAAGAGAACATCATAATAATAATACACTTGAAAGAGAGAGTAAATGACAATGTAAAACATTAATACATTACCATTAAACATATAATCAAATCCATTATTATTAACACTATAAAATCTGTTATCTTTAAAAATTGTTATTAATCGCGTGTTTATTATACAAATAAATGAGTAGACCTAAATCCCTGCACCCACCGGTGCACTGATTCCTTTCGATATCTTTTTACTGGAAAAGTAACTAAAACGAAAAAGAAAACAGTAGGAAGAAATCTAGTATACTTTTGTCCTATGTCTCCTTTTTTCTTATTAAAAAAATTTAAAAGTTTTTATATTTTTTTAATTCTTGTAATTTAATTTTTTATTTTTTATTTTTGTAATTTTGTTAAGTTTTACACATTATGTTTATTTTTTTAATTTTTACAATACCTTAAATAACGCTTTAAATAATAAAAAATATTAAAAGAACGCAAAAAAATAAAGATAATTTATCATGACAAAAAATAAAAAATAATTTGTAACGATAAAAATAACAAAACGTTAAATTGCAATGATTAAAAAGATATTTAAATAAAAATTTATAGACAAGCCGAATAGAACTCATACTTTGGGTTCGCCCTCCCTAAAAAGAATACTAAAATAAATAAAAGTTTTTGGGAAGGAGTAGTGGAAACATCCTCCCAGATAAAAAAAAAAAAACAACACAATTTAAAAATGTAACTGAAATAAAGAATCGGAGTCTAGATGAAGAATCATGGAAGTTACTTGCGTATATACATACTGAAACTCCGGACTAATAAAAAAGAAAGAAACTTGTGACTTAGTTGCCTTTTTGTGACGTTTCTGTTTGATGAGCTACTTTAGACTTCAGACTCAGTTGACCGATTGATCCAGCGTAAAAGACGTTACTTTTAAATTTTCATTAAAATTAAAAAATATTTATTAGTAATTAAATATTACTGAGAGTAGTCACGTGCAAATATACGGATTTTTAAGAACAACTTTTATATAAATATAGATTATATATTAGTTTTAATTTTTTATAGAAATAATGAAAATAATTAAATATTTTTAATATTGGAAAACAAAAAGAAGAATATTACGACATCTACAATTATAAAAATATATTGACTTAAAATAAATATAAATTAAAGAAAGCTATAATTTAGAAAATATTGGTCATTTTATAAACTTTCATAGGGACACGTACGTAATCAATCCTATGAATTGTGAAGTGTTGAGCTTGGTTAAGCTGACTTTAATGTTTAATGAGATTTGTTTTTCGGTGGCCAATGTTTAATGAGATATTTAGTTGGAAATAAAAGAGCTCTTCATTATAAAAAAAGGCCATGTTCAAAATTGAATTTTAACTAGTTATGTCATGATATAGTTCAAAATTCAAATCAAACAAAATATCTACTTATTGGAGTATTATTATCTTTAAAACATAAAGGCTATCATTCTTACAAATGACACGTATAACCAGTTAATTTAATTTTACTGTCTGTTATTCTAAAAATTAAGGTTTGCTTGGTTTAAAAAACATCTATTTTAATTTTAATTTTAATTTCCTGCATGATTATGAAAGTAGTATCTATTTCCGTTTATTTCTATATTTTCTAAACTCTGTAAGCTGTGTTGGTTTCACTTGATCATATGATAAAAACCATTTTTGTTTGTAAGTTTTCAAATACGATGCTCTATGAAAATCAATTTTCTAAAATTTGCTAAAAAAACATGTTATTTTAAGTCACATTTATTTAAAATCAATTTTATATGTGTGCATCCAATTTTTTTTTTTTACCGGTACACATTTAAAATGTTTAAATTCTTTATTTATTTATTTTCATATTTCGTTAAACTAAATTTAAAGTCTAACCAAATTTAATGAGTATGTTTAAATCAAAATAATTGGTTTTTAAAGTTTATTTTTTAAGCTAACTTAAAAAAAAAAAAAACCCAACCAACTGATAGAATTGAAGTGAGTTAAATTGGACTAAAGTTATGTTGGCTTCAAAACTTTCGAACCCAATCCATATTGTTTATACTTTTTTATAGAATTGAAGTGAGTTAAATTTGCACTACTTTATAGCACACACCTTTCATAATTTCTAACATTATATGAAACTCAGGGTAACATGGATCGCCTTTATAAGTAGTCCAAAATGAATCACTAATATTAATCGTTAGATTAATCTAAATTCACATTATTATGATTAAGCTTTTCTATTATATTTTTTTCTCCCTCACTGCCATAGTCTTCTCGATCAACCTGCAGCCTCTAACCTCCAATGTCCGACCCCATTCTTTAAACTTTTTTTTATGAAATATAACATTTCATTTACTGTAACCACAAGTATGTAAATAAAACATCAGACTTAGAAAAAACAATTTTTTTTTGTTGATTCAAGTCTTCCCTTGTTGCAATCATCCAATCTAAGCTTCAAATGATTTCTTTTTTTTACATCACATCACTTGAATAGTTTAATACTTTAGATATGGTCATAAACAAATATTGCTTCTCAATCGTGCTTCATAACTTGAGCACTTTCAAATTCACCTTTTTTAGATAAAAGTATGCATTAAATATTTATCAGAAATTAAATAGTTAGGTTAGGCATCATGATGCCTACCAAAACTTTAGCCCAGCCCACCTCAAAATGCTAAGACCCATGTCATGCAAATTTGGGGTGCTGACAATGGACGTGATCCAATTGTAGTAGGAAGAAATATAAATATTTCTTTTCATTGGGAGAGAGAAAAACACATGCAATCCGTGAGATTTAGTAATTAGTATTTTTTCTCTTCATAAATTACATGTGTCCTTTTATCTTTTATTGGTGTTTTCAGTAACTATAGAAGATTTGATTATTTGAACGCAGGAGAAGATGAAAATCACTTGTAACTGGATTCTTGGGTTTACAGTAATTTTTTCTCTATTGTTTTTTATTACAATTTATCCACTCTTTTGTTTAGCGGAAAGAAAAATAGAAAATGAGAAGGGTTAAAATTTATATAGAATAATAATAAATATTTTTAAACTCAATTTTCTTTCTTTTTTTAACCAAATGAAAAAATATCACTATTTGTGTTTTTAATTTGTGTTCTCGTCTAAACATATCATTCAAGTTATAGCAAATAGAGTAAAAAATAATTAACCTCATTGTTTATACTAAAATGATTCATAATTTTTAAATATACCATCTTTCTTATTCTAAAAAAATACCATCTTATTTATTTATTTATTTGTTATTTAACAAGTTTTATATTATTATTTTTCCACCTTTTTAACATGAATATAATTGAAAATTCACTAATATTATTTAAAAAATCAAAATAATAGGTATATGAAGCAGAAAATGAATTTAATACTACTATTATCTAGACAGAGGGAAGTTTATGAAAGAAAACTTACAATCAATTTATTTTTCATCCTATTTTCATTTTATTTTCTTCCTATATTTTCTTTTATTCCTTTGTCATCCCATTTCATATTTTCATTATTTTGTGTCAGAGGTGACACACATAGTAAAACAACAAATCAGTAATCTCCTTTGTCTCTTCTCCGAATCCTATCCTATCCATCCTCGAACCTTTCAAAGCCATATATTTTGGCATCAAATCAAAGAAAACAAAGAATTTCACTATTAAAAGGAAAAAAATAAAAAACTATATAGAAGTATATAACATCCGATCCATGTGATGAGCCAATCCCTCTACCTTCCTCTCTGCGTTGTCCAGTGGCAGAGTCAGCAAATCTGTTTAGACATAACCAAAGTCAAATTTTACTGATAGTATCAAATTTTATTTTTAATTTTAATTAATTATATAAATATATATAATTTAAAAAAAAATTCTCTTACCAAATAATTATAAAATTTTATTTTTTAGACTGGGTCGTGTAACGATCGCTGATTACAATCCAGCTCCGCCACTGGCGTTGTCCCACCCCCTACAAAATCAACAATCTCATATAAACAAAAAGAAAATCGAGTACTAACTATTAATAATTTAATACCATGTAATATAATTATTAAAACAGAAAGAGGAGGTACTACTAGTATTGGGTAACACGCTATGGCGGGGGAATCGGGTGGTAGTGGTACGAACTTGAACTTGAACTTTGATCTTCCCGAGGAGGTGGTGCAAGTGCTACCGTCCGATCCCTTCCAGCAGCTCGATGTGGCTCGCAAGATCACTTCCATTGCTCTATCGACACGTGTCAACACCCTCGAATCAGAGCTGTCCCCACTTCGCGCCCAGATCGCCGACAAAGACAACCTCATCGCCGACCTTCAATCTCAGATCGACTCCCTCGACGCTTCCCTCTCCGAAATCGCCGACAAACTCCTCCAAACCGAACAGGATTAGGTTCTGACCAATTTTCACTCACATACAAATACTTTTTCTTTCTCTTATTTATAATATAGTATTTTGGTGGTTGAGGTTATAGGAGAGCTTGTTCAAGGAGAATGCTTCGCTTTCCGACACCGTCAAAAAGCTCAATCGAGATGTCTCCAAGGTGCATTGTAATGGAATTTAGTTCTTCTAAATACTCAATTTCGATTATAACCCCATTTTTTAGATGAAAGTGGGGACGGGATTGTTAAATTGAATTGTTTTGGACTTACTTTGTGTGTAAATATAAACATGTATGCAGTTGGAGGTTTTCAGAAAGACGCTTATGCAATCACTTCAGGAGGATGATGATAATTCTGTAAGTTCTGTGCTGGTTAACTTTTTAGTTTCAATTTCATGGACCAATTTGACCTATTCAATGGCTTCATCATATCGTACTGAATTATAGGCATTGCCCATTGCCATATATGAATTGTTTATGATATTACTACCTTACGCTATATATATATATATATATATATATATATATATATATATATATTTTTTTTTTTTTTCTTTTTTTTTTTGTTTCTAAGGGTATTTAGTTATGGAATATTTGGCTTTTACTAATGTTATGCACAGGGAGGAGCTCCAGACATTGCTGCTAAAATGCAGAGTCAAGCAAGTTTGACTTCCTTGTCGCAGATTGGAGGTACTTTCAACTTGTATGCTATCTACCTCTACAACATTGCATTTCTGTTGATTCTTGGTGCACTATGTAAATTGCATTTTCTTAATTCTTATCAGCCGTTTGTTTAATTTATTTTATTCATGCAACGAGTTTTAGAATGCTGAGTTTTACTTCTACTTGGCAGTATAGACTTACTGGCAATGTAGCAACTTCAGATTCTTGCAAGCTCATTTCGTTATCGTGAGGACCATATAAAAGAAATTGGCATGCACTTCAGAAAACTGCTGGCCATAGAGACTGAAATATGAATAAATACAACACTTTTATCCTATGAATATGTAGTCAGTATCTTATTATTTGGATGTCTGCATTGGCACATATTGTGTTTCCAGTGGTTTAAAGTTTAAACTCTTAATAATGGCAATGGTTATCGATTAACTACTAAAATTTGGATCCTCTCCCTTTCCTTGGTGACCATGATAGTGCCATTTTTGGAGGGAAAACAATACAGGTTTTCCTGTACAACATTTCCTACGCAGGGGATCACAAATCTTGCATAGGAGTTGTTTGCGTCTTTCTCTATTTGGACAATACATTATTGTCACGCTGCTAAAGAAAATGGGAGGATCAATAAAGAGTGAAAATGGCTTATGATGTTGTTAGTCTGGTTCTGTCATTAATGTTGGCCGACAATCCAATGCATAACCTGTAAGTAAACCTTTGATGATTTTAATCAATCTGATCTCTATAAATTATATAAATTTGATGGACAGAACACTAATGGAAACAATTCAGGTTCTATTTGGAAGAGGGGAGAGAGTGTGATAGGGTCATAGGGAGATGAATGGAAGGAAACCTGTCTATTTTTAGCACGCATTTGTAGCTTTCACCTTTCATAGTTCTCTCCCTCCTTTGCACATAACACCCTCAGTTGAGGTCCTTCAGCAGCACTTTTCTCATTTCAACTTTTGAGCAATTTTAATATTATTGCAGATAGTGAAGCTTCATTGCCACCGTCTATGTCTTCTTCAACAGGAAATTCTTTTGCCAAGGATCAGGAATCTGATGGTAATTACCATAACTTATAATGAAATGGATATACACACATTTCACTTTGCATTCACAAAGACCATACAGCATGGTGTCTGTTTTGATATTGCTGAAAAGTGAACTATAATTTTGCATATGTACCCTGACCTTTCTTGTATTCTTTTTTCTATTCCATTATTGCAGCCATAAGACCTAGAGTATCGCAGAATCTCCTCTTAGCATCTCAAGGTTCCACCCCTAGGATAACTCCTCCAGGTTCCCCTCCTAGTCTGTCGGCATCAGTATCACCTACGAGAACATCTAAACCTGTATCTCCACGGCGACATTCAATTTCCTTTTCAACCACAAGAGGCATGTATGATGACAGGTCTTCAGTGTTTTCCTCAATGTCCTTAACTCATGGTTCAATATCAAGCTCTGATGCAGGAACAGGATCACAAACTGGTGAGTTTTTCCAACTCTGCTGCCGTTGTAGATTTTCTTGGATCTTGCATGTATTCGAAGAATGAGATGCTTAACTAATATTTTTCAACATTGCAGCCCTATAAATAATGTTTTCATTTGATCACAGCTTTTTCCCTAATTTTATATTTTCTTACTGGGTGTTGTAGGACGAACACGGGTGGATGGGAAAGAGTTTTTTCGCCAAGTCAGGTGAGGGGTCTTTGAAACTTTGAAAATTATGGAAAAATATCAACTTTTGAGTTAAATGAATCCTCTAATTTATATCCTGTTTGTTATTGTTAGGAACCGTTTGTCTTATGAGCAATTTGGTGCATTCTTGGCAAATGTTAAAGAATTGAATTCCCATAAACAAACAAAAGAGGTGCTTCCTCCTGCCTTCTCAGTTCTCTCCTCCCTGACGTTTCAGTTAATTGATACATATAATTCACCAAAAAAAGGTTAATTGATACATATCTGTGTGCGTAAAATTACAGGAGACGCTGCGGAAAACTGATGAAATTTTTGGGCCTGAAAACAAGGATCTGTACACTATATTTGAGGGATTGATTAATCGCAATGCCCATTGAAATTGTGCTTAGGAGAAGTTTTATTTCAAATTTGTAATAACGGATACTATCGTGTCTCCTTATAGCAACTATTTTTTCTCTCCTTTGTATACCATATTATCACGTTAATGATTGTCTAATACAACAATTTTTTGAACATGAAAATCGGACAGTCTTGGCAAAACTAACAAGGTTGCCGTTGGTTTCCTTGCAGTAGAGACGGGGTGCGTACTGCATACTCTAGTTTTAATATTCAATGCTGAGCATGGGGTAATGCATTATTCTCTCTTTCTTTTTTCCTTTTTTCCCCAATCTCTTCTTCTTTACCCAACAGCTACAAGTCTTATCGATAAAGGAAATATTACTTCATAACCAACCTCATTTTATCCCAACGTTTACAAAGTTAGAAGCATACGTGTGAAAAGAAATGACTTAAAAATTATTTACATTAACATTATGGGCAAGCGTTTTTTTTTTTCTTGACATAAATTATGCGTAGGAGGTTAGTTACGTTAGTACTTGGTATTTGTTTACTTTTAATTTGTTCCGTTTTTTTTGTCTTTTTAGTTTAATTGATATTATTTTAATTTTTTAACCATTCAACATGTCAATGCACCTCCAATGTCAAAAAAAAATGTCAATAGACCTTAAAATAAGGCGTGTATTATTTTCAATCCATTATCGAGATAACCTAACTCATTTTTTAATGGGTTAACAGTATGGTGGGATAGGTCTCAGATCAATGTGTTTATACTTATTAATTTATTTTGGGTTTTTAAATACTTTTTTTTCTTTACAATTTATTTTTAACATTTATCTTACCAAATAGAAAAGTATGATTTTTAATTTACTTTTTTGAAACGAAAAATTCTTTTTGTGGCCTAAACATCACTTAAAAACCTTTGTTGACTCTTACAAGTGAAAATCCAGCAAAATAAGGACATTTTTATGTTATTAACCAAGTTTATTAAATAAACATCTGGTAGGTATTTTGATACTTACCAATATGATTACCCAAAACATTCAAAAAGATTGACAAAGTAATGTAAGATTTTGTTATATTCATATGAGTGAAAATAATTTATGTAACGAAAAAATTTATATTTATTTATCATTATGTAAAATTTGTTCTTGAATCAATACAAACTGGCAATCACACACTGAATGAAATTAATATCCAATGACTTGCATTGGATTAGGGGACACCACATCAAAAGAAAAGAATAATATGATTACCCAAAAATTAATTTGACAATGATTAAACATATACATTTAAGCAAGTGGTCCCATGAAAAAGTAAGGAGTTTTTCTTTCTACACCATCCAATAATCCAATACACCATTCAATTTTGTTTAATTCCAAGTCTACCCTCTTACCATTCTTCTTCTATTTGTTTCTTCTTCTTTGTTTTTTCTCACCTCCATCATTTGTTCTTCTTCGAGGATCTCCTTCCTTTTGCTGGCGATGGTTTGGTAGCTGCATTGTCTTTGACTTCATCGTCGCGATTTAGAGGCAGCAGAGGTAGTTTTTTTTCTTTGTAACACCGATCCGTATGAAACATACAGATTGCCAATCAACAATCAACAGTGATTAAAAAACTTGTAGTGAATTTGTATTATATTAACACTTAAATTTTGCAAATATAATTATTATCCATATGGATCAAATTTCATTAGGTTTCGTTAGTTTGTCCTTGAATTATTTTTTTAATGGTTTGTTAAGATGAACAAAGATGAATAGATGTACAAGAGCATTATGTCTAAAAAAATTAATATGAATGAAGACAAGGGAGAGAAACCTGGTGCGTTTGAAAATATTGATTGTTTTGTTGATTGTTCTGATGCGTTTAATACTTCAGAGGTATTGGTATGATTTTGTATTTGGTTAAAGTAAATAAATGAATGTTATAAGAAGACTAAACATGTATTATCCTTTTGTAGGTGTTTCCTTCCCGTGAAGACGTATTGCAATGGACTCATACTGTTGCGTATGATATTGGTTTTGTGGCTGTAATAATGAAGACCCATCAATTGGAAAGAGAGAAAGGATCGCATTTGTTATTAATTGGTTGTGAGAGGAGAAAAGTATAGAGCATTCAAGTTGATCTAGGAGAATATTGAACACTTTGTTATTATTTATATGTTTGTAACTTAGATATGCGTAATGGAGACAATTTTTGTGAAACGAATTATAACTTAGACATGTGTAATGAAGACGATTTTTGTGGAAATAATTATAATAGTCATATATAAATTAAATGCATACATTAATCAAAGTCAATGAAATAATATTTGTATCCTCAACCTCGTCCACCACCATCTCTCTACTGTGTATCCCTCTCCTTCATTTAGACTGGACATAAACATTTTCGTGCTCAGTGACACCCTTGACTAATCTTATACACTGATCTGTTATAGTGTATGCATCAGTGCTAATAGTAACCATATGCATATTTATCATGTGTTGCAAGCTTTTTGCTATCTTTTGACACACAACCTGAGACAATGACAACAATATATTAATAAATATTGAAAAATTTAACACAAAATATTTGTAATAGCATTGTAAGTATATCATACCACTGTATGTCGAGACATCTCAACATCAACAGCTGCTGCTGCAGGTGAATGTGTCATAGCCTCTGTATCATCAGGCAACACAAGTAGATGTGACATAACTGGTATAGGATCATGCACCATGGGAAAATGTCTAGGAGGCTCCCAACTTGTGGATTCATGAATGGATGAAATATGATATAAATTCACTCCATATACCCTGCAGCACCCTGACTAGGAAATGTCACAAATCTTCCTGTTGTCTACTTGCTGATGTTGTTGGCCTTCGTTGTTGAGACACTTCTTCTTCATTACCACTAAACATAATCTACAAATTTTCTCAATTATTAGTCTAATACTTCAAATCAATCTACAACTTCAACAAAGTACAATTACAAATATTCAAAACTAATTTCAATTATTTTCATGACTACTCAATCAACATGTTATTTAAATTGTTTAACTAAATAATTCATAACTATATTTACAATATTTAAATATAAACAATTAATTAAGTACAAAGAACTTTTGTTTTCTAATAATTTGGAGATGGAAGTCAACTTGCCCTTTTTTGTTCTCCCAAAAAAAATAGATTTTCATCATTTTTTATCCCTTTTTTAAAAAACTAAAAAAAATAAAACACTTTTAATTTTTCACTTTTTGAGTTTTAAAAATTTGAAGTGAAAAACTGAAATCGTTTCTAACTATCTTAATAGAAAAAGTAAAAAGGACTAGCAAAAGTATTATGAAAAAATTTCAAGGCCTAACAAAAATATAACAATTTTTCAAATTTTTATTTATTAAATTTAATTGAAAATGATACATGAATAGAGCGAAAACATAAAAGATTCAATAATTTATAAGAATAATCCAATAATTTTTAAAACAACCATTTTAATTCAATCAATAAATTCAATAAATTATTCATTGAAAAAAATAAAATATCTTAATGCTAAAAGAAAAACAGTTATAAAAAAATTTGGAAAAAAACGCCAATTCGTATGGATTTACCCAAAAAAAAAAAAAAAACATAAACATAAACATAAAAATACAAAGAAGAAAAGTGGCGTAGAAAGGTAGTCACAGCGGGAATAACCGGTGAGACGAAGGATGGCAAAACACTCCTTGATGAGATGAACGAGGAAGGTGGGTGTTGGAAGAAAAACAGACGGTAGGAAGTCAGAAGGAAGCCGAGAGCTAAGAAGAAGGAGGAATGGTGCGAGAAAACGAAGAAGATGAATGGTGTGACGAGAATCTGTTCGTACATAAGGTTTAACAAATCCATATTATATATGCAGAGCTTTCGTTTATGAAGGTTTCCTCACGGATTTGGAATGCGACCACTTGATCTCTCTAGTGAGTATTCATTCATCTCTATCTCTGTGCGCTCTCAATTCTTCTGTTAAGCAACTTAACTTAGGGTTGTTGGTTTAGGCGAAGCGGAGCTTAAGAGATCTACCGTAGCGGATAATCTTTTTGGAGAGAGCCAGTTAACTGATGTTCGAACAAGTTCTGGAATGTTCATTTCCAAGAACAAGGTCTCTTCCTCTCTCTTTGTTTGTTTGATGCATAGAATGAATTGTTCAATCTTCATTATTTCTTTTATTGAGTTTTTTTTTTTTTTAATCTATAGGATCCTATTATTGCTGGTATTGAGGACAAGATTTCGTCATGGACCTTTCTTCCAAAAAGTACTACTCCGTATATAGAAAATCATCATGAAAAGTTGAAAATTTTGCATGCTATGCTTGTAAAGTTGGTATGGACTAATGTTTTCTTTCCTCGGTTCCTCCTACTCCAGATGTTTTTTTTTCAACGCTAAATGTGTGGTTTTTTTTATTACTTGCACTTGTGGATGGGTAGACAATCATTAACTTGGTGTTTATTAGCTTTCTCTAGTTCTCTAATGTTTGATTTCTCATGATCATGTGCAAGGTTGTCAGAATCGCGATTCTACGTAGAATCGTGGAGGTCTCATAGAATCGAATCGTAGAATCGAATCGTAGAATCGTAAGAGTCTACTTCAGACTAAAATAATAATAAATTACCTAAATACGAAAAAAAATGAGCCAGAAGGTGTATGTAAGCAAAACAGTGGTGCAGCTATGGACTTGGCCCAAATTAAAAAAACCCCTAATTTTGCACGTATAACTTCTCTTACCGCTGCATCTTCTTTCTCCCCTTCTTCTTCTCTGCTGCGCCGTTCAAAGAAAAACAGAACATATGAGGTGAGGCATGGTGATTTCATTATTCTCCTTCAGCTTGTAATTTCTGTGTTTAACTAAACCTCTCCCCTCTTTCATTGGAATATATTCTCCTTCAGCTTGTAATTTCTGTCCACTCTCTCTTCTCTCTTCTTTTTTTTTTTTTTTAAATTCGTCCATGGCTTCTTTGTTAGTCTCAGAATCGTCGAATCGCAACCAAACTCGCGATTCAGTGCCGATTCCACCGAGTCTACCGATTCTACTCGGAAAACGATTCTACATGCGATTTAACTCGCGGAGGCTTAGTAGAATCGTAAAATCGGACGATTCTACGATTTAAATCGCGATTTTGATAACCATGATCATGTGTGGGAAGTCACAATATATGAAAATAAGTTTCACGATTTTCTGTGATCATCACTTGCTGTTCCTGTAATTGCCTTCCTTGGCTTTAATAGGAAGTTTGTTAATACAAAGGAAGTAATAGATAAAAAGTAGATTGCTCTATAGTAATCAAGTAATCATGACTACGCTCAGTAACTCAGTTGTTCATCTGAATGATTAAGTTGGAAATATTCAATGGACTGGTAAAAAAAAGAAAAAAAAATCTGTTATGATTTAATTAAGAAAATTAAAATAGATGACCCATATTGAAAGTGATGCATTATTTCATGATCAGAAGAGTAATATACCCTTGATTTCTGAATCAATAGTATCTCCCTCCAAATTATATATATATATATATATATATATATATATATATATTGTCACTGTCGCCTGCAAAAGCTTGGAAGTTGGAACTCTAGAAAAAAATGAACGTGTATCTGTATGACTAGTTAAATGATGAAAATGGTCTACATTCTTGTTATAAACACACAGAGGTGCGTATATATGTACAAACTCGCACTAATCAGTGTCCTTGTTATATTTTGTGATTCAATTTCAGAAAATGGGGAAGATATACAAGTATTGAGATATGTGCATGGCCAGAAATATGACCCACATTATGATTACTTCACTGATAAAGTTAACATTGCTCGGGGTGGACATTGCACCGTGACTGTTCTCATGTATCTCACTGATGTAACCAAAGGCGGTGAAACTGTGTTCCCTTCTGCAGAGGTCTGTATAGTAAATCAGTAGTAATTGATGCATGTCTTCCTCAGAAGATGAAGTGTATCTTTGAAAAATCTTGTGATAGTTTGTGAAGATGTATTTTTCTTCATTGAATGTCCGTAGTGTCCTGCTGGGTTCATTTGGTGCCGTTATATTATATTGTGCCAGTTGAATTTATCAGAAATAATGAATGATTCTATTTTTCTGTTCGCCAAAGTTTCTTGCCTGAGATCATAATCGGTATAAATTTTTCTCATATTTTGACTATATGCTGATATATTATGCTATTTCTGACACCAAATAGTGGAAGCCTTAGAAACTGAACAGAAAATTTGGAGATAAAACTTGTGTTTGAATAAGGGAACCCTTGGCTGGATACTCGGACAGGGAGTATATGATTTAGCTACACATGTAGAAGTACATATTATGCACACTGGCACTGCACATATTCGTTTTTTGGTTTTTGGAATGATGGATGGGATACAATCTTTTGTCCATATGATATTCTCAAGATCCTTTTCTCTAGTTTCTTGTTCTGTGTCTATCTTTTATTACCAATATCTAATTTTGCTTCTGAATTTTCGTTTTGCTTACAGGAACCTCCACGTCGCAGAGGTGCTGAAACAAGCAGTGATCTTTCTGAATCTGCCAAGAAAGGAATAGCAGGTGAGCTACTGGATCAGTAATTTTACTTTTATGGGTTTTCCTCTGTAACGTACTTTCATGTCACGTTTTCTGCCGTTCAATTTGTGCTGAGTAGTTGTTCTCCTCATCTTACCTGGCATTGCATTTGTGTAGTAAAACCGCGTAGAGGGGACGCACTTCTTTTCTTCAGTCTTCACTCAAATGCTACCCCAGACACTAGCAGTCTCCATGCTGGATGCCCTGTTATCGAAGATGAGAAATGGTCCGCAACAAAGTGGATAATACTGTGGGAGCTGGAGGTGATTGTTCTGATAACCATGTAAGCTGTGAGAGATGGGCTTCACTTGGAGAATGCAATAAAAATCCTGAGTATATGATTGGATCTTCAGACATTCCTGGCTATTGTAGGAAAAGCTGCAAGGCGTGTTAGAATTTTTACTGAATGCTTTTCAAGATACTACAAGCCATCTCTGCCACGGGTTTCAAATTTCAACTAGTTCTTGAATTTTTTTTTTTCTTTCTGGACTGTAAAGTAATTCTGCATTATTATAATGGTTAGCCTTCCTATCAGTGTTTTACTATCACAACCTCTCTTCAAGTGGAAGAATTGAGACCTTCTCGGGGGATTCTGCTTTTTTTCTTTCATTGGTTATACTTATCTTCTATGTATAAAACGATATAACAAATATAAATTAATTTATTATTGTCTCAATTTTTTATGATAACTAGAAATTATTTGCAACGACTATTTCTATGTTTAAGAAATTAGAAAATAAGTTAAATTAATTTTTTGTCTTTTAATTTATTATTTAGATTCAATTTGATTTTCTAATTTGTTCTGATTCAATTAAAAATATTTGTTTTGTAGTGATTTAAAATTGTCACAAAGTGTGATTTTTTAACATTATTGATCCAATTTAGATGGTATTTTTCAACGTCAATCAAAAATATTTACAAGGTTTAAATATTTTTTTATTCTTTTCAATATATGAGTTTTCTTGTTTTAATTTCCTTAATTAAAAGTTGTTTCTTTTATTCCTCCAAATTTCTAAAATACTTTTGGTTCATACTAGTAGTTTTGGAACATTTCACACAGAAAGGTTCATATTTTAAAGAATCAGCTATTAAGATGTTTCAACAGCTAAACTCTTAATACTATACAACAAAGTGGATACATGTAGCTCGTTTGATAATATTGTGGGAGTTGGAGGGGACTCTTCTGATCATCATGTAAGCTGTGAGAGACGGGCTTCCCTTAGAGAATGCACTAAGAATCCTGACTATATGATTGGATCCTTCAAACTTTCCTGACTACTATAGGAAGTGCTGCAAGGCATGTTAGAAATTTTACTCAATGCTTTCCAAGATCCTACATGCCTTTTTCTGCCATAGGTTCCAAATTTCAATTGGTTCTTGATTTTTCTTGTATTTTTTCCTGGATTATAAAGTAACTCTGCATGATTATAATGGTATTAGCCTTTCAATCGCTGTTCTACTATCACAGCCTCACTTCACTTGTAAGAATTGAGTTCTTGTGATTCTGCAAAAAAAATTCATTGGTTATTTTGTATGATAAAAGGATATAAAATAATTAAAATTAATAATTATTATAATTAGCCTAAATTTTATAATGATCGGAAATTATTTGCAATGAGTCAATGACTATTTTAATATTTTTAAAAATGGAAATTGTAATTCACTTTACAGTGTCAAACTTATAGAGGAATATTTTTCAGTACCAAACAAAATGTTTACAAACTACTTAGCAAGTAATAATGTTTACACAAGTTTTCGTTGTAGATACTCAATGATCATCCCACCTAAGAGTACTGGATACTGAAATTGATTTCATCCTTGGTATTTATCTGCCCTAATGTTACACAATCATCAAATTTTATGTAACATATTAAGACTTAAAATTAAAATTCAATTTAAGAAACAATATTTGGAAAAAGAATATAAATTAAAAAGTAAATACTTAATATACGAAAATGACGTGATTTAATATAATTAGAAATGATTTTTAAAAACATTATATCCAAGAATTTAAAAATAAATTAATATTACCGTCCATTACTGGATGCAGGACTTTTTTAAGAAAAAAAATATTTTACTATATAAATGGTTTAATAACTTTAGTTGACCATTATATACAAAGGATGAACAAGTCAGACAGAAAGAGTACTCAACAATGAAGAAGCATAAGAAGAGTACTATAGAAGGAACAATCGTGATCGCGTCTTTTAGTTGTCTATATATGTATCTGAGTTATGCTACATCATCATCAAGTTTCCTAAAATGAAGACATACAGTCGCAGAACAAAAAAGACAGTGCATCTATCACAGGAACTAATCAATGAATTCTTGTTGAGGTTGCCGGTGAACTCTCTTGTCTGTTTCAAATGTGTGTCTAAGTTTTGGCTTTCCCTTATCCCTGATTCGCACTTTTCACTATCACATTTTGAACGTGCAGCCGCAGGCACAGAGAGACTTGTGTTCTTTGAGCCTTCAGCTCCTGAAATCCGATCCATACACTTCAATGCATCTCTTTACGATGATCCTGCTTCTGTTGCATTAAAGCTCAACTTTTTGCCACCGAAACCTTATGATGTTCGAATCCAGGTTCCTGTCGGGGCCTTGTGCTCTTAGAGTGCTGTCAAAGTCTATGGGTGTGGAATCCATCCACAGGTTTCCACAGACAACTAGCTTACCCACCTATAATTGCTCCCAATAAGAATGTCCTGTTTTTTGACATTTCTCTATGGTTTTTGGTATGACCCATCAACAGATGACTACTTGGTGGTTAAAGTGTCCTGCTGACGCTTTCTCATCTGTTAGTGCTAACCGTGTGGAAAGTTTCTCGCTCAGAGCTAATGCGTGGAAAGAATTCCAGGGTACCCGCTTGTCATATTCGAAATGCTTTAATGTTATCAAAGTCGGGTTGCTCTTCAAGGGTGCTATTCATTGGTTGGCTGTACGTAATGATTCAGGAAAGAGTGTTATTGTTGTCTTTGATTTAATGAAAATGACTTTTTCAGAGATACCTCTGCCAGTTGAATTTGAGTGGGACTTCAATACTTGTGATTTGGCGGTACTTGGAAAAATTCCCAGTATATGTGTTATGGGTGTTGCTCTTATGCAGAATTATGAGTGATGGAAGAATACAAAGTGCACTCATGTTGGACAAAGACAATTGTTGCTTTTGTTGATGACATTCCTACTAAATACTTCTCTCCAATTTGCTCCACAAATTGTAGTGATATTGTTGGGATAGATGGCAATACTGGATTGGCAAAATGTAATGACATGGGACAACTGCAAGAGCATCGATTGCAGGTGGCTGTGAGTACACGAAGTCTCTACTTTCACTACCTTATGACAGCGAGCAAGCCCAAGAAGATAACTGATGATAGCAAACCAGAAGAATTAGGTTGTGAAATATTTTCTAATCCTTTACTATTTTCTTTATACTCTCCTTGTATAGTAATTTATGAATTCTTCTGGCATAATAAAGCATGAATAAAGGTAATACACAGAATGTTTCATCATTATATATTTTGTTTTATGATTATTTCAAGATGATGTTATAATGCGTTATTGTTTGCAATTTGTATCCTTATACTCTTTCTCAGGTATTTTAGCTTAGCCTTAAAAGTGAATTTATTGCATTGCTAGTATGATGTGTAGCCAAGTTTTAAATTGGGACAATCAGTTGATAGCTGACACTATTGATATAAACTGGATATAACGTTATGTTAATGATGTTCAATTTAGTCTAAGCTATATGACAAGATGTTGTGAAGTCAATATTATCAATCTTGGCTTCCATGCCAAACTAAAGGTGTTAATTTTTATATCTGTGTCTTGATTAATGCATAAATTATCATTTCTTTGATGAAGAATTTTGGAGACCAAGTAATAAGAACGAATAGGAACTGATATCTTATTGAATTTATAACAGAAATCCCCTCAATCCCACTGTTATTTGGTAAACAAAGGAAGAAGTAGATCATCACAAGGAATTGGTAACAGGATAGAAAACGAAAATAGTTGATAAGCAGCACTTCGAGGGACTGCAATCTCCTTTCCAAATCAATACCTCTCACTCTCTCAGTCCCCTTTTCCTTAGCCTTCCCCTCTACATTTAATTACCCCCAGTAACAAACTCCCTTATCTTTTATAACAAATACTCTTTCATATATTTCTTACGTCTTTCTTGGATTTAAAATCCAAAAGTCATTTCAGCATTCTTAAAACAAATGTATGAGCAGATGGTGCCTTTGGTTGTAACTTAGAAAATTGCTAATGATCTTGTGTAAACAAAGTTTTGTGCCTGTCATTTAGATGCTTGCCCAATTTTGTATCCTCTGAGCAAGCATGTAACGTTTTCCTCTATTCTGGCAGAGAATCACTGAAAAAGTTGGCCATGTTGATCCAAAACCGAGTTACAATGACTACTACTGTATAACGCGAGGATTGACTAATATATAAAATATATAAAAGGATATTATTACAATCAAATTTAGCGTGAGACATGCCACGTTTGTAACGAGAGCGTAATCAGATTATAAAAAGTGTCAACTACTCTGTCCCGCTATAACAGAGAATATCAGAAAATTAAGGACACGAAGACCCTTCCAAAAGATAAGTTCCACCCTGAATATAAATCCCATATATACACGTATATGGACCCTCGCTCCCTTCCACACTCCAATGTAGTAATGATATTTTGTCTCTATTTTATTTTTCAAGCCGAATGAAATGGTAAAACTAATGTAAAACATGCAGTGAAAAAAAAAATCAAAATAGGAATGTCATACCAAAGTTTTGCAACATGATCCCACGTTTGGATTATGATTTTTATGTGGGTATTGTCACTCTTGAAAACTAATTAGAGTTACATTGCCAAGAGAGGCCCTTCCAAGATGCTGTAATAACGGATTTAAATCTTTTCATGTTATATATATATAGATTTTTTTTTGGTGTTGTTTTCATGTTATATTTAATACGATAATATTGCATTATAATAAATTTTATAATCTAATTTTTATGAGTATTTGAATATGATGAAATCAATCAATAAAAGATTAATCTAATAGCTAAAGATTAAGCTCATGTCTTAAAACACGAGTTTGAATTCCTATGTCAAAATGAAGACCTTATTAGTACTTAAAGTACTTTAATAAGGTTCTTGGAGTCTTAAAATTTGTCTTCGGTGAATTTCACAAATCTAATTCACCTGTTTTTTTTTTTTTAACCAAAAGAAAATATGATCAAATCAGTACATACAATGACAACTCATGGATAGAAATGATATATAAAGATAAATGGTGGTGGGGTCAGTGATTCTGCAAGAAAGCAAAGAATAGATAGGAATAAAACTAAAAGACTCTACGGGGCCAGGCAGAAAGAGATAGTAGACGTGCACCAACAGCAACTAGACCTTGGATTTTGCACCTCTATTTCTCATCAATCTCTTTCACGTTCTACCGTGCATTATTTATTTATTTATACCTCCCTTTTGATTGAGCAATAGCAATAAGTATCGTATAACATAACAAAAAAGTAGTGGCTTGTGTTGTGTGACTGAGGGCCAAATGCAAAACATGGAGGTGGATCAGATGCAGAGAGAGTGCTTGGACTACACCAAATCCTTATTCTTGGAGGTAAGGCAGACAAACAACAGTATGTGCAATAAATTCACATTTAATTCTGTGGTTGTTTTCATTAGTTGTTGATTTTGTGGGTCTTGTTGTTTTTCTTACGTATGGTGAGAGAAGGGCTTCTTGGATGGTCAATTTCTTCAACTTCAGCAGCTACAGGATGAGAACAACCCGGACTTTGTAGTTGAAGTGGTCTCTCTCTTCTTTGAAGATTCTGAGAGGCTTCTCAATGACCTTACCTTTGCTCTGTAAGTTCGCTATATACTCTTCCCTTAATGTTAATTATTGCTGATTGGTGGTGGCTTAGGAAAAGTGCATGATCATCTATCTTCTCGTGCAGAGATCAGAAAAGTATTGACTTCAAAAAAGTTGATGCTCATGTTCACCAGCTAAAGGGTAGCAGCTCAAGGTATTATCACTCTTTCATTAGACCTAACCAAAATTCTATAAACCATAAGAATCTGAATAAAAAGGAACCTCTTTATTTTGTTTTGCAACGCTTGTGTACTTGTTGATTCTTAACATACTATAAAACACAGACTAATCGATTTTAGATATTAGCCTTGGTAGGAAAAAAAAAGAAAAAAGAGGTAGAGCCAATTCGGTTTCTGTTATAAACTATGGCTGTCTTTCCTTGGTTTACTGAGACAAATTTTCTGTCTGGCCACAGCATAGGTGCTCAGAGGGTAAAGAATTGTTGCATTGCTTTCCGCAACTTTTGCGAGGATCAGAACATAGACGCGTAAGTTTTTTTTTTATCTTTAAACAACTTTTTTCTTTCTTGAAATTTTTACACTCTTGAAGAGTAGTACGAAAGTTTGAATAACAAGGCCTAATTGCCAGCTTTGGTCATAATAGAAAAAATTATATTTTTTAATTGCCGCAGGTGCCTCAGTTGTCTGCAACAAGTAAAACAAGAGTACTGCCATGTTAAGAATAAGCTTGAGACACTGATCAGGGTAACGTGATAAAAACTATAGTTGAAGAACGTGCTGTTTCATTCTGGAGTTGCAATTTATATATGTTTTTTTATTTATTTGATGCAGCTTGAGCAACAGATCGTGGCAGCTGGTGGGTCAATCCCAATGATGGAATTTAGTTTCTAAGGATGTGAGTTTGTAGAGAAGGAAACAAGAGTATTTTGTGATCCACTTCATCTTTGGTGAAAATTCTCTTTTATGTTTATGTCTCTGATGAATGTATGGATTTTCATGAAGAGATAACTCTGAGATAAGTTTCAATCTAGTGTAACCCTTTTCACTAAAACAAAAAGCCTAATTTGTAATCTCTTGCATGCTTTAATGAACACCAGACACCCTAGTTAAATTAAAACGTACGTCACAAGTATGTTTAGCAAAATAAACCTTATTAAAACCCTTAAATTGATATAGACAAGTTAAAAATAGTTTCAACAATGGTAGTGGGAGGATAAGGTTAGTGATTTTTATAAGACTTGTGAGTGATTCTGTAGTCATTACTTCGTTAGACTTGGTTGAACTGATGTAAGACCAGACCACGTAAACTGTTTCGGTGGGGCTAGATCCAAGACTAGTGACATTGTCGTCATTACGTGGAAATGTACCATAAGTCATTAGTTGGCATGAATTCATCGGTTAAAAAATATAGTGGTTGAAGATTATGCAGATATAAAGTCACTTTATTTTGGAATATGAAATTTGGGAGGGACAGCAGATAATTCTTTTAAATTCGTGTTCAAAGATAAGGGGAATCCGTAAAAGATATGGTGCTTGACAAATCAAATTAGGGTCCGGTGCTATTATCTGTGTATGACAAAGTGACACCTAATGGAGGAATACATGATTTATTTATCCTTTTTAAAAACTCGCATTTCATAAATGGACTAAAATTCAAGAGTATTGGTTAAGTTGATTTCATACCAGTTAATCTATGGGTTATTTAAAATATGAATAAAATTAATTTTAAATTTTAAAATTAAAAATATTTTTTATTTGATAGATGATTATAATTTTAGATTTTTAATTAATTTCATACTCTTATTTAAAAAATAAATATTTATTAAAATTAAAAATAAATAACTCTGCCTATGTGTGGTTATATGTATGACCTGTTCCAAGTTAGAATATAGGAGGAGGGTAGGTGTCAAGGGTTGCGAACCGGTTATAAAAAATCAACTATTTTTTTTATGTGATGAACCCTTATGATATTTTGTTGAGGCGTTCCCTTCATAGATGAGGGATAAGAAGAGTAAAGACCTAACTCAAGTTAGATATATCAAGGATGAAAATCAAAATTTTTTAGTAAGGGATGAAGATGTAAGCAAAAAATGGTTAAACTACTTTAACAAACTTTTTAATGGGAACGGTGACAAGAGTGAGGTGGATTTGAAGGATATTTTTGATGATATGAATAAAAAATTTGTGCACAAAATTAATACACATGAAGTTAAGGAAGCTTTAAAGAGGATGAAGAATAATAAAGTTTTGGGACCTGATGACGTCCCAATTGAAGTGTGGAGAGGCTTGAGAGATGTGACAATAAAATGGTTGACCAATCTTTTTAATAGGATTCTTCAAACAAATAAGATGTCGGATGCTTGGAGGAAAACAATGTTTGTGCCTATTTGCAAAAGCAAGGAAGATATCGAAAATTGTTCAAACTATAGAGGTATCAAGCTCATGAGCCATACTATGAAGTTGTGGAAGAGAGTTATCGAACATCGCCTAAGGAGGGAGACCAAGGTTTCCGTAAATCAATTTGGATTTATGTCAGGAAGATGTATCATGAAAGCTGTCTTCTCAATGAGACAACTAATGGAAATGTATAGGGAAAAGAAAAAAGATTTACATATGATATTCATAAATCTTGAGAAAGCATATGATAAAGTCCCAAGAGAAGTCTTATGGTAGACTTTTGAGAAGAAAAATGTAGCATTAAAGTATGTTAATACAATCAAGGATATGTATGGTGGGGCTACCACATGTGTGAAAGCTTGTAATGGAACATCAATGTATTTTTCTATCATGGTAGGTGTTCACCAAGGTTCAACTCTTAGTCCTTATCTCTTTGCCTTAGTGATGAATGAACTAACAAAAGATATTCAAGAGGAAGTGTCGTGGTGTATGCTTTTTGCAGATAATATTGTGCTTATTGATGAGACTAAAGATGATGTTAATAGGAAATTGGAATTGTGGAGAGACACTTTGGAGTCTAAAGGATTCACGATAAGTAAGAGCAAGACAGAGTATATGAAGTGAATTTTCGAGAGTAAGAGATGGTGATCAATACACAGTGCATCTACTTGGTCAAGAGGTACCCAAGAAAGATGTTTTTAGATACTTGAGATCAATGTTGCAAAAAGGTGGTGAGATTGATGAAGATGTAAATCATAGAATTAGAGCAGGGTGGATGAAATGACAGAGTGCATTAGGGTTTTTGTGTGACCGTAAAATTCCTCTTAAGCTAAAAGGAAAATTCTATAGAACAACTATAAGACCGATAATGTTATATGGAGCGGAATGCTGGCCAGCACATAGATTACATGAACATAAAATATGGGTAGCAAAAATGAGGATGTTAAGGTGAATGTGTGGATATACGAAGATGGATAAGATAAGAAATGAGGATATTCGAAGAAAGTTATCGGTGGTACCAGTATGTGAAAAGATGAGGGATTATAGATTGAGGTGGTTTGGGCACGTTATGAGACGACCACTGGATGCTCCTGTAAGAACAAAAGTTTGTTACCAAGAGCTCGACACAAAGAGAGATAGAGGTCGACCGAAATTTACCTGGGAAAGGTAGTTAAACAAGACCTAATGAAGTGAGATATAGATTGATGGGCTGTATGTCTTAGGATGGAGTGGAGAAAAGTTATAAGCTTGGTGGAGGGTTAAATCCATTAGTAGTCTATGTTCCAGTCATTCCCTTATTTTAGTTATTTTCCTCTTTTTTTTTTCCTTCTTCCTTTCATCCCTTTTTCTCTTTTTTGTCTTATTTTCACTTTTTTCTTCTCCTCCCCCTTTCTCTTTCTTTCTCATTTACAATTTATCATTGAGTTCATCTAACACCGACCCTAATTAACTTGGGTTAAATGTGTTGTTAATATTGAAAATTAAAAATAAATAGTATACTATTAAAGAAGTAATTTTATAAACTATATCAGTATATTTCTTCACTACACGTGAAATACAATGAAATTACTCCGTCGGATATTTCATTTTATATGATAATTTATAGTATCAACAACACTAACAAAACAGTATTGCAGATGGATTAGCTAGGTCTTCTATAAACTTTGGTAATCCACAATCTTTTCATACTGTTGCAGTTGCATTGCTGATCAGTATTTGCAGGAAATAATAATATGAGCAGCTTCTATTAAAAAAAAAAAAACACTAACAACATAGTCGTGGAAAGCATAATGGCTATTGATGATGTAATAAGTAGATTCAATCAGAATACGTGAAAACCTTGAACTAATAACGTGTCTGGATGAGAGGGATTATAAATTGAGTAATTATACATGAATCACAGACACGTGAAGTGATCTCCATTTTTTACTGTGAGGATGACTCGATTTTCTCCGCTGTTTCTCAAAGCTGCCTATTTTAGCTGATTGGTCCTCATCGCCAAGCTTGTTTGCATACAAACTATAATAAACCTTTGCATCCACACTGCTTAAAATTTTCAATAGTTTTCCACCTTTCTCATCCACCACAATTTTTCCATCACTTGATTCATTGCCATCAGCCAAAACATTAACTGCCTTCACTTCAAAATTTGGATTAAGACCTGAATTGCTATCGGCCAAGACAGCTGCACCTACAATTTCCTCCAAGAATGTGTCCTGAAAACACAAAGGGCATTAAATAGTAGAAATCATAATCTAGTTCTGCCTAATGCAATTTCTTAAAATGATTCTAAAGTTGGTTATTCTCCTTTTTGTATCACAAGTTATAATGAAGTTTAAGCATAACTAGTACTGAAGTTAAGATCTAAAAGAGGACTAAGCTAGAAAAAAAATACAAATTAGCTTTGGACAGGACAGGAACTTATACCATATGCTGATATCTGTTATGAGTTTGCTTTAAACGGTATAGCCTTGACAGCAGACGCTCGGAAAACACAGCCTCAGGTGTTCTTGGTGTCCTACGCAACTCGCCTATAATGGTTGAAAATGAACTTACTCGGCGCTGTGTGTTCAGTGGAATGAGTGTGATGTTAACTTCTGATTCAAAAACTGTCTTGGCTGCTAAAGGATCCAGGAACATATTGAATTCTGCGTATTGGTTGGAAGGAACTGAAAAGATATTTCCTTTGTCATTGAAATTGCTGCTTAAGTGTCCCCCCACTACATATACCTCCTGCATCATTTTGGAATGTTATTCCAAGCTATCAGTACAATTTTCATATTTTAATCATCTGCACGCAAAATGTTAAGTGCAGAATTAAGTGTGTCCTTTGGCTAATTGTACCAAAATGACTAGAATCTTTTTCTGGGGTTACTCTAAAGCCACATACATAGCAGCTTACTGTTCTTGCTGATATACTATAACTCACCTGAATTCTTGAGCTTATGTTTTTCACCGATACAACCTTTGCCAGATTAGTCAAGGGTCCATTAGTCAATACTGTAATCTTAGACCTTGGTTTAGTTCTTTGCAATACAGAGTCCCAAACTTCCATGACTAGTGGTTGTCTAAGCTCAGGGTGCTCCGTATCCCGAGGAGCCCCCCAAATTTCAGAGTTCTCTGCTGTATACCTGAAATGGTTCACAACGTGTTTGTCAGTTGCTGGTAAAAAAAACCGGAAATTTTTAAGTGCGAGGAAGCCAATATATAGCCTTATTACAAGGTGTCTATGTTACAGAATGCATGGAACACTTAACAAAGTATAAGTAGTAATTATTAGTAATAAAGTTAAAAGAGTTAGTTTTCGCAAATTCAAGAGAAATAACTCTCACATTTCTTCTTTACAATATGCTTCAAGCCGAATTGGTCCTCATGGCAGGAACGGAAACACTTCTACACCAACAACACTCGTATATAGATGCTAAGTCTTTGATTCTTTTATCAGATTTTGTGTACCAACATGGCGTGGTGCATTTTAGATTTATCTAATAGTTTTAATTTCATTATGAGATAAGCCTAGTCTAATTAATTTCTGCATAGCCTGGACGATTTCAATTTTTTCTGATGCACTGTAATGCTGATGAGTAATAAAAAGCCATAAAAGTAACTGAAAATCACCTTCTTGGGCTTCGTGATAGGTCACGAGCAAGACCATAAAGAGTGTCAGAGTCCAGTAACGCCCCACTTCCATGGGGAATGGCTTTTACATACTTGCATTCTCCAACAGGTGGGAATATTGGATCTGACTGATTCATTGCAAAAACATCTTCTAGACCAACAGGGATATCGTCACGACCCATCATGTGCAGTAAGTCATAGATGATATCTATTGTTGCCGAATTAGTCCATCCAGTAGGGCTTGTTGGATATGGCTCATCTTTCGCAGGCAGATGACAACCCTTCTTGTTGGCGGGGTCAGCAGAAAGCCAACTGGGGTCCCGCTCCCAGGTGAGCGGCGGGACGGCAGGGCAGCGCCCCCAGGCTCGTAGAGGCTAGGTACTGTTGTGGGCCTTTGATTATTTGTAATATTTTACTTTTATTAATAGTTTGGGTTAGGGTCCATGAATAGCTGCTGTTAGGGTTTCTTTTAATCATATTTATATTCCTCTTGTAAACCGTGTGACTAGTAACGAGTGGCAGTGAGGTGATTATAGTACAGACAAACTGGACGTAACCTACATTGAGTGAACCAGGGTAAATTACTGTGTCATATCTCTCTTCCCTATTCTCTTTTCTGTTTTTCGATTTGTGTGTGATTGTCGATTTCCAACAGGGCTCACAATGATTGCCTAAAGCGAAAGGTACAGGGAACCCAAATTTAGGGTGCTCAGTGTGTGTGCAATTGTGTATATATTTCAACATATATAATAAAACTTGAATTGTCCAGTGTAAGGTAGTAACTAAAGTGGCAGAATTAAAAGTACAAAGTTTCCTAATTGAGCTAAAATCATAAAAGGTTTTTCAATTGGGCACCTTTCCTATCTTAGTGTCAATATTGGACTTGGTGTAGAGCAAGTAAATCAAAGAAATAATGAAAAATCAGAATACCTTAAGGTCAATTACTTGAACAGGCACTTTTAGGAGGTAAAATAGAGCCAGAAAATCGCCTGCACTCATGTCCATATCAAACACAACAGGTTTCCCCAGTGTTTTATTTTGAAAACCTGGCTTGTAAGTTACTTCTTTGTAGTAAGGAAACTGTGTGATGAAGTTGAACCTCCCAGCATTTTGTGGATGCTTTAGAACCTTTTACCCGACAAAAGACATAAAAAGTCAGATTCATATAGCTTTATCATTTTAAGAATCTATTAATTTACATTTATAAATTTCTCTATTGGAACTATCATGTAAATGCACGTTTTTCCTCACATGCCATATATAAATAAAAAAATGTGTGAAGGATTAATCTTGAAGAAGTTTGAATAATATACTGAAAAAGTAAACATACATTCAAGAAGCTTATGAAATATTCTGTCAAGTGAGCTCCCGACATCCTTGTTAGGCTTTGCTTTTGTGGAAACAAGTACCCTCACTGAGTCTGGACCACTTACCTCTGCTGTGTAACCATCCTATAGAACATGTTGCAGTAAATAACACGTTAACATTTACTATATGTAAGTGTGAATGTGTACGTAACAAATTAAAGTTGGGAAAGTAACAATTACCTGACATTCCCCACGACTGATGCGACATTCAGTCGTTTAGACGAGTTTTGGTGTTTATTAAGATAAACCAGTTTGTCAAATGAATCCGGTTGGATTCCCTTTCCCATTATTCAAAAAGCAGAGTGGATCTCTAAGTCCTTGTTGAACATGGCCACTTTGCACCCCACCTTTTTCTAAATTGAATTTAGGAACTCTTCGGCCATCAAAGAAAGGGTTGGAGCCATCAGATACCCCATATGGTTTGTTTGAAGTGATTACAGTTATGTTCATATACTCCATTTCAGCAAATTCATTTTCTCCTTTATGGTTATTGGGTTTACTCATGATTGAGACGGCTATACCAGCTGTGAAAGAATCCCACATAAAATAACTCTGCCACCAATGAGTTATTAACTTATTATGAATATTAGTTACTTCATCAAACAAAGTGGATGTTAATTTGTAAATAACAGAAAATAATATGTATGCATAAATTCATTAAGAAATTAATTACCGAATAGAATTCGTTGTCAAACCAAGTATCACGGGCCATTTTCAAGGATTTGAAAATGTACTGTGCCTCATATGTGTCTTGACTCTTTTCAAATGCATCAAAGAATTCTTCGTTGATGGGGATTGTGTTTGTTGCATGAAGAGGAACAAGGGTGACAGGAATTCCAGAATGAATCACCTGAAAATCAGGATATATTTTTTGTCATGAACATATTTTTTTTGTCTGATTCAAGGTGTATTTAAATAAACAAAAACAAATAAACATTTTACAATACTTTTTCTTCTTCTCAAAATCTACATTTCTAAGCTTTTAAAAACATGTTGAAATAATGAGTTTTTTTTTAAAAAATAATTTAATTATTTTAAATTTTTAAAACGTGTTTCAAATTATAAAACAAAAAAAAAATTCCTTGAATATACACAAATAAACGGATCTACATATATACACCCATAAAACCATTTTTATCGTAGCGTACATTAATCTTAAACTTAACTACAATAGTGCCAAGTTGAATGCAGTTGATATCAAGGGCAAAGTAAACATTATTTATTGTTGTATATTTCAATTGAAACTGAAAATATATTTTATTACTTAAGTAATATCAATAGATAGAACAATAAATGTACAAATTAGAATTTGCAATACAAAAGTAAATGAAAATGGCCTCAAAGAGTTGAAAAACAAATAGCACAATTCTCTGATTATTAACTAATAAGGTGTGTCAATAATTTACTTTTGAAGCAAGAACTGGTTTGATCCAATCGAAATGTCTGACCTGGTATGCTGCAAAAGGGTCTCCAAATATATTGAATTCTGCATAAGGGTTGGTATTATAAATTTATAATCTGTGAACATATTGCCACGGTCACCACACTGCCTAGGCACGCAGGTAGATGAAGCATTTTTGGGGCAACAACCTGTTGGGTTGCTTGAACTTACACCGCCACCCATTATATAAATATGTTCCACATTTTTCTTTAGGTGTGGGTTATTATTCATTAGGAAAATTGCAATGTTAGTATGCGCTCCAATCATAAGCAGAGTTATTGGACCTGCAGATATGTTTTCAATCAACACTTGGCTGTGCAGTTGGTTGCTGTAGTGGAATGTATTTCCTAGTTCCCTATTTTCATGATAATTAGCATGAGTAAAGCTAAACAGAAAAAGGTTATCTATACTAAATGGAAAATTTTACAATTAATACCAAGGGAATGGAAAAAAGCTTATTTTAACAGAAAATTCATTTCCCGTAAAGGGTAAAAGTTAAAATTACTCATAAAATACTTATCTAAGTTAATTTAACATGCAAACTCACTTGAGACACATCACTAATGACATAAAACATTTTTATGTACAAAGCAAAAAATTGAACATATGACTTCCTCTACCAGTAATTAAGCTACCTTAATTAGTGGGTCATATATTAAGTATTATATTTGTACCTGTGGTAGAAAGCTTTCCTGATTCCATAATTGGCATCGATGTCTAATCGGCCTCCAAGACCAACAGGAATGGCTGGCCTGTATCTGCAACCTCCTACTGTTGTCATTCCCTGGTTTGCACATCAATATCATTGCGAAATATAAGAGAGAAATTCTTAATACTCATAAATAAAAAAAAAAATCTTTCTAATATGTTTTTATTATTGATTTAATTTTTTTTAAATTTATAAATAATTTCATTAAATAGAGTATAAAATTATATCATTTCATAAATTTTAATTAATAATAAAAATAGATTGATAAAGATATGTTAAAAATATATCATAATTAAATATTTGGTTCATGTAAGTTGTGTTTTTTCATTTTTCATTTTTATAAGTTTATTTTTTTTATTTTTAGTTATTATAAGTTTAAGTTTTTTTAATTTTAATTCCCATAAAATATTTAGTTCATTTTTAATTTTAGTAAGTTTGTGTTTTTCTAAATTTGATTCCTGAACTTATGTGATTATAAATAAAAATTATAAACTCACAAGAATTCAAACTATAAAATGTCAAATTATAGGAATTATAATTAAAAAATTAACTTATAAAAACAAAAATAAATATAAACTTACTAAAACCAAAAACATATTTAAGTAAATGTATTGCTGGAACATTCTTTATATGTTTTGTTTTTAGTTATTTACTAAACTACACTTGTTTAAATTATAAATGGCATCGTTTGTCTTTGTTGAGCAGACTCTTAACTCTATGTTGTGTCTCCCTATATTTTTAAGGAAGGTTTGCAAAAGGATAAAAATATACCTGTTCTATTATTGGAAGATATCCACCGACGTTAGGGAGTATGGTACCATTTTGTAATATTCCACCCTCGCCTCCAACTCCAACGGCAACGTCATCTCGCCCCATCATGTAAAGTAGATCGTAAATGTGATTAACAGCATGAACAGCACTTGTCCAAGCATTTGCACTGATGCTGCTGATGGCTTGAAGATGAAAAATTAATGATTATAACTTGTTTGAATAAGTTTTTTTAGAAATATTTTAAAAAAAAGAAAAAAAAAGATAAATTTTTTCTTAAACAAAAATAAATTCTCAATTAGTTAATTTTTAGAAATTTATCCATATAATTTCTCTAAAAGATGAAATGACATCTACGTATGAACTAATAAAAAATTCATTTTAACAAATTTATTTTATTTTTTTCTTCTTACTTTCTTTTTCTAAAAATACTTATAAAAAAATTTACATCCAAATAAGTCATATGTCCATAACTAGTTAATAAACAAATTCAGAAATGGATTATTAATTGCATGCTATCCAATATCAAACCGTCTTTTACCATGATACTTCTTTGCAAGAGAGTATAATATTATAATATCTTTCTTTTTTTACTTCATATTTATAACTTTTATATTTGAATATTGTTCTTGTAACTAGATCATACCTCCTCAGAGGAAGAAGATCTAATTTAAGAGAATTCAAGTGTGAAAATATAATTCTCTTTAGGTCAAATGTAGAAATACATATAAGATATAATATAATTGATCGATGCAATAATTCTAGAAGAGTCCATCTTTTATCACAATCTTATTGGTGCATCGAGATCCCCAAAAACACCTTTTGTAAGAGGTTAGGTTTCCTTAACAACCAAGGGTTGAATAACTTGTATAATGGGTACCTGAGTAGTAGTCTCAAAAAATAAGTTGAAATTCGATAATTAGTGAAAGCCATCGTCCGACCGAGGAGATCCAGAGAGTATCCTGAAGTCTCGATTTCAAAAGCACAAAATGACTAAACGTTTGACTAGATCGTTCTATGATTGAAGAGATCCAAGTATATCACTTTTTAAATATTTTTCTTACAAATAAATAAGAATTGTATTTTTTTAATAACTAGGTACACAAAAACCAAAATCAATAACTAGGAACACAACACCAGCCCGGAAGAAAAAAGCTTTCATCAAAATGTTAACATTTCCACCAAAATAACCAAAATGCTATTAAACTTTGGGCGAAAAATTAAGGAAATGAACAACAAAGTGACATGTGATAAAGTTATGGATAAACTTTATAATATAGATTAGGGTTTAATGGCTACAACCTTTTAACTTTTTTCTTTAAAAAAAAGTGTCTTACTTTTTAATTAATTTATCAGAACACAAATATATGTATGTATATTTTAACATAAGCCTTTTTCATCTATTTTTATCTTTCTTTGTTGGAGTGTTTTTCTCTTTTACTCTCCTTTATCAATATATCATTATATTATATTACCTTTGTTCGCTTTGCCTGTATATTTTTAAAAAAATTTCCGTTAAAATCCACGATTTGTTACTTACGCTGTTAAAATTAAACTACAAAATTTATAATATATTACAATATCATTGGAAAAGATAATTAAATTTCCAACAAATATATGTTAAGATTTGAGTTGTCTATAATTATATTTTTAGTTTTAATTTTTAATTTTTGTTTAATTTAATTTTGTTTCAATATTTTTTTTGTTATTTTCACCTTATCACTTAATCAAAGTATAAGATGTGATTAAAAGATCTAATTTAATTAGTTAAATAATGTATGTGAATTATTATAAACGTATGATATTTGAGATTGACATGAAATGAATGTTCCAGAATCCTTTTCTATATTTTATTTTTTATGTTAAACTTGACATGGAGGGTGTGTTTGAGATGAAAATAGAGACGATGGAAATAACAGAATTTTTTTTTAATTAAAGTAGTATAAGAAGTATGAGAGACACACATTTTCTTCTCCATATATCTCTTTGCCCCCTCAACCAAACATACCCAAAATGAATGATCCATTCTGTAACAAAAATAATATAATTCCAACAAGTCAACAACTATGTTTGACAGTAGGATGGCTGCCTAAGCCTAACTAAATATTGATAAGTACATGTTTGTACAAAAGGCCCTCTAAACCAGATATTGATAATCATGGGCCACATACTCTCGTATTCACCATAAGAGAAGTCTTGGCAACATAAATAAGGTTTTTCAGTAGATCCTATAAAGTAACTTAATATAATTGCAGCATGCCAGACATCAGCAAACTGCACTCGATTATCATCATTGTCATATGAAGGGAAATTGGCAACGTGTTTATTTCAGTGACCAGATAACATGAGGAATGGAATCGTCCTTTCCTTTCCCTCTCAGCTTCTACCTACCATGCAAGGAATCATAGCAGAAGGCTAAACAAGATCAAACCTTGATTGGGTTGGGCATGCCATAAGATCCAAACCCAAGCCAGCGTTCAAGATAGCTAAACATATTCCATTTATGCCACCAGAGGCAAAATATAAAACCCCAGTAATGCAGTGATAATATATGACAGAATCCTAGATCCCTGTTAAATATCCGAAACTATAATATCCACATTTATTAGACCCTGCCATCAAGCTGCTTAAGGAATAAGCCTCTTTTACTTCGTGCAACATACTTCTCCCTACTTAAGGAAAAGAACTTATAATGGAAGTTTCGAGGATCTGAATGAAGCAGAAGAGACCCCAAAAATTGTGAAGAACATTTAAAGGAAAAAAAAAATCTAATGCATAAGCCTGAAGGGAACAACTGATCCATGACATTGACACATTGCCTATTCCCATCTTACTCCTAATCCTATCAACCGAATCAGCCTTTCCCTTCCCAAATTATTGAAGTTTAAGAAGTCTCAATCTAATAAAAAGTTCATGGGTAATTGGGTATTCCCAATAATCTGGTGTTAGTCATCCAACCATACTAACTCTTTAAGAATTGCAACAATTTGATTCCACTGAATATTAAAACTTTAAGCCAAGGTTCAATTAACAATCTTGCCATACTTTGAGTGCATAACATACATTAAGATAAACAATCAATATCTTAGAGACTAAGAGCCCATGCAATATTGACAAAACTGAACGGATTTACTTTTTCATTGATTCATTACCAAATCCAAATTATTCACCCACCTTACTTATAGAGCACACATAATCAACCCTTTTTCCCCCTTCAAAAAGCATAAATTATAACACAAGCACGTCATTAACCTTCCCACCACTTAAAAATACACCCAGAGAAAAGCCCCTAAATCTAGAATATGATGGTCATTATGCAATTGAATAAGATAAGATTCGTCTACCTCATTATTGTCCATATAAGACAAAACCAGATATGCAAATCACAGAATCGTGACGAGAAAAAAAAAAGAACAGAAAGAAAATCTGGAGTGACGTGTATTTATCTAACTATAACTAAGCAAAAACTGTGGAAATGGGCTTATGAAGAAGCAGTTTTCGGTTGTTAGCGCGAACCCCTGAGTCCGACGCATCGTGATACCAACCAACCGATTTCTGAGCCTCAATGACGATTTGGGAAAGACCTGAAGTTGAGAAAAAAGGGTAATCGAAAAAAAATGGGAAATTAAAGAGAGAGTTAAGAATTTGGAATAGAAAAAGAAGAAAGGAACCTTGTCTGACAGTTTGCTTGTTGTTGCGGATGTCGTGGACAGTGGCGGAGATTTTCCAATACAGAGGGCGACCAATGTAGAAGAGAAGAAGAAGCAGAAGCGCCACCACCACAATGCGGAACACAATCCTTGATGTCGCTGAACCCATTCCTTTCTCTTCTTCTCCTGCACGCTCGCTTCTTCTCAATCACACAAACACTACGAACAAAACAAGCCCTCTCTCTCTCCTTTTGCAGCTGTTATACTTGTTACCACGTTACCTCTATTTTATATACTCTCTTATTTATTTATAATAAGTTTTACAATAGATAATTTTGATAAAGAAAAATTAAATTTAACTGCAGTTTTTATAATTTTACTTTAACGTTTTTTCATATATATCTAGACAGAGTTAAATACTAATTTTTCAAAATATAAATATTTATTTAAAGGGTTAATCAATCAAAAAATTATTGGTTTGATCGATACTAAATTCGATTTATTTAAATAAAATATTAAATTTAAATCTTATAATATTTTAGACCATTTGATATTCTCGTAAGAAAAATAATTTATTATCAAGAGCTCGACAATAGAGGTTTATCAAAACTTACATAAGAAATGTAGTTAAACAAGATTTAATGGACAGAAAATAAAATTTTCTTTAATTTTTTTCCTATTCATTTTTTATCTCCTCATTTTACTCCTATTTTATTTTAGCTTATTTTTCATTTCTTTTGTTTTATTTTTACTTTTTCTTCTTTTCTCCATTTCTCTTTCTTTGTCTTATTTTCTATTTATCATTGATTTTATCTATCACCGACCCTAATTTATTTGGGTTAAAGTTGTTGTTGATGTTGATAATATTTGACACTAATTTTATGAATAAAAAAAAGAAAAATTAATATATTTTTTTATAATTACAAAACTAAAGCAAGAAAAGAAAAAAACAAAGAAACTACAATCTAGGAAAAGCTACACCACAAGTGTCGGCTTCTAACGTAATGAGTGATCTTTTCCGATATTAGTGCCTCATGAGGATGAAACCATCAAAACCTGATGCTCCAGGATCGCCAATGGAGTTGCCATCGACGTTGATATGACAAATCCCTTAGGAGGAGGAGGAGTCCATTAGACAAGACGAATAGCTGTTACTTCGGTTGATGAAACACCTTGCTGAAGAATATGATGGGTAGTGTAAATCTGGTCAACAGTGAACTAGTTAGTAGATATTTAAAGGGTTAATCTCATTGACTAGATCGTTGAATATATGATCACATGTCTTTTCTTATATATTTATTGAATCCATCTCAATTATAAAAGAATTTATAATAACTTTCATTACTATTTAAGCAATTAAGTTAGAATTCCGATTCCCTTAGTAAAGGAATGTAACTCAGTTTGATGAATAAAGTGAGTTGATTTAGTAAAATATATGAATTATTATAAACTAATTATTACATGTTTTTAATTTCTACTAATTATAAAAAATCTCTTAATCTATGACAACATGTTTAATATACATAATATATTAAATAACTTTAAAAATAGCTTTTCCAGTATATTATTTAGAGATGTATTTCATATATTACTCTCACAATTGGGCAAAATAAATTCTCAATTGTCTAAAATTGCAATCATTTTATTTTTAAATATATCAATATACTCTCTTTTATGATTTTATCTCTATCTTTATATTGAATTTTAATTAAAAAAATTAAAAATTGTCAATAGATCGATTAGTCTTGAGAGAGGCGCCGTTTGAACACATCTGGATCTGGCTAGGAAAGTTCCATGTGCATAACCTACCTTTAGATTATAAGTAGATCATGATTAAAGTAATGGCTAAGATAGTTTCTTTGCGCAGGAAAATGCTTGAAGAATGTGAATTTTTTTAACCATTAAGCTAACAATATAAAAATGGATACATATCAACTGCTATTTGTCATATTAATACAATATCATCAGCATACCCTGCACGTAAATTCCATTATGTTATTTTATGCATTACTTGGCAATGCAGATCGTAAACATTGTTTCAAATTAATCTAAAAGAATTTGACTCGTAGTAATTGCACATGATCCTCCTGCTGGAATTTTTGGCACGGGCTGAGATTTGGAAACAACATTTGGAGGCAATTGCTGAATTTATCCATCCAAGCTTTGTTTCTCTTTTTTTCCTTCTATGAATTGATACATGCCTGAACTTCTTCCAGTGTTTTTCCTTTGGTTTCTGGGACTAACTTTGCTACGAAAAGAATAGTCAAAAGGGAACATCCAGCATACAAAAATAAAGTACCTGGCCAAAATGATTTGAAATATACGTTACCAATTATTATTAATGTCAGATGGAGAAATCACAATGTTAAGTGTCAACAAACTCTTCTTACCTGGAGAACTCCAGCTCATTAGAAAGTTGAAAGTATATGAAACTACCCAAGCTCCTAGCCAATTGACCAAAACCACCAAGCTCCCTGCAGTTCCCTTAACATGTATGGGAAAGATCTGCAAATGTGAAAACTAGTATTAGAACATTGCTTGAATTTTCCTATTAAACACCATCAACAGGAAAAGAAGAAAAAAAATGCTCATAAAGATATGCCAAAATAGTGCTCAAAACCATTCAAATGTGTTTTGCTAAATGACTCATACCTCAGACATTATTACCCAAGGAACCGGTCCCATTCCAATTGAAAACGCCCCTACGTAGATCTGATTACAAGCAGTGCCAAAAAGGTGATGGATTTTCAGGTTAAACTGGACTGAGTTTAAAGATTACACAATTAACTACTCAATGACCCTAAGAACATCCTCAAAAGAAGACTCACCAGCACGCCGGCAACTGCCAATATTGGTATGCAATCAAGCAATAAGCTCTGATCCTGATCCATGGAATCATAAAGTAAAATTTTAGAATTGAGATATGCACACTTAATATATGGAGAAAAATGATTATTAAAAGCTTGCCTTGAGAAAGAAAGCAACTCCTGTAATAAAGCAGCCTAAAAATGTCCCACTTGCTGAAGCCTACATGCATACAGGCACTTGCTATTAGGCATCAAAGCTCTTATTCCCCTTACTTCTTTTAGATGGCATTGTTAAAAACTCAAATGCTTGAAAAACAGATCTACCATTATAAGTGGTCTTCTTCCAGACTTATCCATCAAAATGGCTCCCAATACAGTGAATGGAACCTGCCATTCATTTTATCAGATGAAGTTTAGAAGACAATTAAGGGTATATTATACTATCATATATGATTATCATCTGTGAAATCCTTAGAGGGATTAACTACCTGCATACAAGCATATGCTATGGTACCAATTTTTCCTGAAGAAAGTCCTGTAAATCAAGTAGTACGGGAATGAATAAGACAGAACAGAGTTATTTTGAGTTCTCAAAATCAGCATGCGTTTTTTTCTTACT
>PYAF01002406.1:678300-706525 GCA_007407185.1 Glycine tomentella
GCTGTATAAAATCCAATACCATTAATTCCAACAGATTGTTGGCATACCATTAATCCAACTCCAATCTGAAATCATTACAAACTGTTAGAAATATCCGATTACTCGAGTTCTCTGATTGAACTTCTGCTAGAAAAGTATGTTACTTACAACTACTGATCGCACATGTTTGCTTTGGAACAAATCCAGAAACTTAGTTTTAGGAAGGCTTTGTAGAGTTTCAATATAATCCTGTTCACAAAATCAAGTCCGCTCAGCTTATCAAGCATGTTAAATTGATTAGGGAAAATTTTAAAGATGCTCAATCAGTTAATGGAGCTTGGGAAGTACAAGAATTTCATCAGCTTCTTGAAAAATATCAACATCTTTTCCCCTGAGATTTCTTAAAGCTACTTGAAATTCTTTCTCGAGGCCAACCTTTGCCTGAAAGTAAAATTATTTTTAGTTTATTTGGAAGAAGAAACTAAAAGAAATGTTTGGCTTTAGACTCTAAATGTTTACCAGCCATCTAGGAGACTCTGGGATAAAGTGCAAACCAATCAGCAATGAAATGCAAGGCACAAGCCCTTCAAAGTTCAAGCCAAGACAACAGTCAGACCTTTTCCTCAATAACTGGTTAAAAAGCAACAACCAAAGCTAATATTATAACTTACCTGCTAGAGCTAGCTGTCTCCAACTTAAGAAACTTCCTAATAAGAATGAGATTGATGATCCAATAACAATCATAAGCTGCAGATCAATTAGAGTCAAGGTCAAAATGCATCTCTATGATACTTAACTTTTAGTCAAAGAAACAAACATGATAATTCTTGTTAGCCCCCCACCTGATTTGTTGTTGCAAGTCCACCACGAAGATTTTTGGGTGCTATTTCAGCTATATATATAGGCACCTGTTCCATTTTGGTATTTTGTTACAAGTTTGAAATAATATTGTCAAGAAGCAACTTTTTGAACAAAAGCAAAAAATAATTATTTATGGTTATACTGTTATAGTTAGTTACCACTTACCACGAATGAGATAACTCCAATTCCATATCCTGTGAAAAATCTTCCCAGGTCAAGTGAGTAAGGATCCTGCAGTTGATAGAATAACACAACTGACACCTCTTTTCCATTTTCAACATTTTTCTAAAGATGAATTTGTTATGTGCAGAAGATGCGTACCTTTGAGAAGAAAACAGCTAGCCATCCTGTTATGCAAAATCCTGTTGACATTCTCATCGCCTGTTTGTCATTAAAAATCAAGGCTTATGAATACTGAAAGGCCTTATAAAGTGCATAAATTAATCTAGAATTTATATTTCACATACCCCTTTCCGGCCAATGAAATCTGTAATCCGGCCACTTGTTATAGCCCCAAGCATTGCACCAATTGTTACTAAAGAACCAAACATAGAAAACTGCAATTCCCCACAAAACAATACTAGTTGTCTTTAATTCAGATAATATGGTATAAATCATTTGTTAATGAGAAGAAGAAATTAAAATACTAACCTCAGCAAGAGATAGATTAAGATCTTCCCTGATAGCCGCTTGAGTGGGAGCTGAATAGCCCACCTGCCAAAATAATAATTTGAGCTAAACAAACAACCCTTTTTTTTTCTTTTGATTTTTGGGTGTAATTTTGGTTTGGTCCTAACCCAGAAAAAAAAAAAAACAGAAAAAATGAAAGAGACATTTAATGAACAGTGTTTTCAGATATTTTCTTTCTTGAGCCATGCACCACACTTCACTATATTGTTTGTCACTTAAAAAATAAAAAAAACTCCATGGCTTTACAGATTACATATAGAACTTTGAGAAAGCTTGAAGATACTTACACAAGTTCCAAATGAGAAAGAACCACAAACAGCAACAAATGTGCTAAGCAGAACCATTCCGATGGATCCATTTTCCACTGTTGTATTAGATTCAACATCTTTACAGGCAGCAGCATCCTTCTCATGTTGAATGAAGGGCTCTTGCAAACCCTGAATCCTATTGGCTTCTCCACTATCAACATCCTTGTGCTCCTCAATTGCCATTTTCTTCAATAGCAATATGCACTCGAAAAATGAGTAACACAAGAACAATGAAATAGCTCCCCCAAAAGTTAAAAACAAAGTTATGATACTAACAGTGGACATGCAAAAACATGACGAGTTTGGGTGGTATTTATAGTACGTGCATGTTTGGCTAAAAGATATTTATTTGTTAGAAATCTTATCTCTAAATATTGGTATTCTATTAATTAATTTATGAAGTTATTGGCTTGAATGGTATCTTGATTATTTTGAAACATCTATCCTGTAATTAATGATTATCAGTATAAGGTAAGTGTAGTTGAAAAATGCAATATAAGTTGAATGAATTCAATTATAGTAGCTGAAAACATACGCAATTAACTTTTTTATGAAATAATTAATAAGGTTTTGTTTGATTTCTTTCTCACTCTTTAATTTCAAAAACTTTTTTTAAAAAAAAAAATTCTATACTACTCAATAATTAGTTTGTCGTCCAAAATTTATTATGTTTTAAAAATAAAAGTAGAAATAATTAGAAAAAACATTCCCATTCCCTTTTTTTATTTTGTGGTTCTAGTTCAAGGATGTGAATCATCTAAAATGGCGTTGCCTGTAGTGAGATATTTAATTAGTCTAAGTAGCTATTTTCTTTATTTTTGAAAAAACTAAAAACATTTTTAAAAAATAGAAATCAAATACATCTCAGATCTTCTTTCAACCTTTTTCATAAATATATACCTTTGACAATGGCCTGTTCTCTTGATATTTGGATTCTACTTTTCTCTTGATTAATTACAATACTTTCCATCAAAATTGGAAAAGAAAGAAATAAAATTCTAATCCTACAAATCAAAGAAATCAAATTAGCTTAAAGACAACAGCATCAACAAGCTGATATCTCTATCCTTTTTTTTTTATCATAATTTGGTGTCCTAATTGATGCCACTAAAGTCTAATTTAATTGTTCATAACAGAGAACTATAATACATGATTTATAATAGATTTTAACAATTTTCAGTAATTCCATTCCTTGGGACTTGAGGAAAGATGGCATGGTACAACAGTAACAAGTTGTGTCAGATGGGATATTTGATTTGGAATGGCATGTGGGAATGAAAGCTGTCATTTACAATTTGATATGGTGTTTACAGCAGACTTGTTTCGGACCTTTCTGAATCTGAGAGGTGGGTTAGAAACTCAGTTGTTTAACAAGTAGCTCGTGAATCCTATGCTAGTCCATGATTGCACTTGTTTATGTTTACTCGAACTTCTGAGCTTACGTGTTCCTTACTAGGATGATTCGATTGCAAATAAATTTGAATATAATGAGTGTCTTAGTAGGCACCAATTGCAAGCTGTTGGATACAGGGTCGTCATACACCCATTATATTGTTTTTGGCTCAATGATTGGAAAATGCATGCAAGCAAGTGCCATTGCAATTGGTCTGGTTAAATTTCTTATCACCAAGCAAGTGGTTGCAATTGCAAATGAGAGACATTATGGCCCCTCTTTAGTAAAAAAGTGAGAAATAAGGTGATAAAAAATTGAAAATTAAAAATAATGAAAATATAAGAAATTCCATCTTTATATATATGTCGATTTGTTAACATATTCATACCTATTTTTTCAGATAGAATATGTTAACAAGTTACACCAAAAATTAAGTCATTTCTCTCTCCTCACTCTTTCTCTGTCTTGTTCTCTCACCCTTCAAGTTCAAAACCCTCGTAGACATAGTACCTCCACATCAAGTTCACCGCATCTTTCATTGTCTATTTTCACTGAAGTATAATATCTATATGTATTTAGAGCCTGTTTGGATACAAGGCTATAAGTACTTTTGAGAGTTTTTCTACTGAAAATAACACTATATTTTCAATAGAGAAGCTCTCAAAAGCACTTCTTGCTTTACCTTAATCATGGTCCAAGTAGTTAACTGGTTATGATTTTATGCATTTTTTTTTCTCTACAAAAATTGGTTCAATTTTTTATAGGAGAATATTGCAAATGCAAGGTGATTATAGTCTATGCAATTGAAAAAGTAATATGAGCTCAATTTGCGCCACTGGCTAATTCACAAAGAGAAACAAACTTAAAAGAAAGGGAAAAATGTTCAATTTAGCAGCGACATTATTTACATGAAATCAATTACTTCTTTTCTCATTGATTCATCAAAATTCATGTGAACTCCTTTATGAACTACATACTCATATTTGCATTACCCAACCGGTATTTTAAAATCTCTAACATTATCCTTCACAAACCAAGCATGTGAGAGGCGAGCGGAGTTGAGCTTTCTTGAGTTGCCAGTGTCGTCAATGTAAAAAGAGTGTGCATGTGACTTTGTGCCTGGGGAGATTTTTAATGTTTCACAAAGAAGCGAGAGAGAAATTGCTTAAATTTTTTTTTTTTTTTAAAATGGTTGAATTACTATATATTATGCCCCTAAAATAAAGTAACTAAATCAAGAGAGGTTATTGAATTTTTTTTCTAAATTTTTGGTGCAACCTGCTAACAAAACATACTCCAACTGAAACAAAAGGTGTGAATATGTTAGCAAATTTCATCTATATATATATATATATATATATATATGACATTTATTAATACAGTAATTCATGCACACCATTTTTCTAATATGAGTGCATTAGTAATTAATAAAAAAATAGACAAAAAATCAATTACTTATTTTGTTTTAAGGTAAGGATATAATAGTGATTTAATCCTTAACTTTAGTGGGGGTGAAACGTGAGAGATGAGAGAGGAAAAATAAAGGAGTGATGAGTAGTGGACAAGAGAGAAATAATTTAATTTTAAAAAAAAATTAAAGGTTAAATTACTGTTATATCCTTACATTAAATTTAGAAAAACAAAAGAAATAACAATTTTTATTCTAAAAGTTTTGGTGTTAATTTTTAATACACTCATACTAAAAAAAATTGATGTAACTGCATTAACAAACTCTTATACATATATTACTTCTTACATGCTAGCATGGTAAAATTATTTTCTACCTGTTTTTCATTATTCTATTTTTTGAAAAGTTAGCTTCTTATTTATTTCATTGTATTTTTTATGCTTTCATTTTATAGTGTTATTGTTTGATTTCTTAATATATTTGTTTGCATGTTAAAAAAGACCATTTTTTTTCTATTCCATTGCATCCGATAAGAATGTTTCTTCTTATTTTTTCCTTCTCTTTTTTCATGTATATAGTCTATATCATTAAGATTTCGATAGATTGATAACCATTTTCATTAATCAAGTGAATATAGTTAGTGTTGTAAAACTAGTATATTCATTCCAAATATATTGTTTTTTTAACATGAAAAAGAATAGGAAAGGACAAAATATGAACAACCAAAATACCAATATTAAACAGATTAATTAAATAAAGCTAAAATAATATTTTTCTTAAACTTTGTATCATTTACCAATGGTTATCACAAATTTAAAAATATTTTCAATTAATTCAAAACTTCCATCATTGCTCCAATCAAAATTTCCGTTCGTTTTGTATTAAATTACTAGCGAGGACAGCTTAACGTATATTAATACAAATAATATTACTTGAGTTTGGTTCTACCAATAATATACGTTATTATTAGTTGAGTGAGTGGTTATAAATCTCATATTATTTCATTTTGATTCCTACGAATCAAAAATCTAATTAATATAGAAATTGTTTTTTTAAACAGTCTCACGAATAAAAAGATATTTTAAAAGTTTTTATTTTTAAGCTAATTTTTATGACTTGGCTCAATTAATCGTAAGCAAAAGTATTTTTAAAACATGAAAGGTCTCAAATTAAAAATAAAAACAATTGTAACAAAAAAAAAACAAGAAAAAAAACCATAACCATAGAATAAAATTCATTTGTATTGAATTAAATAAAATTAAATACCGAATGCTTACCGTTTAATTCTATAAAAACTAATTTTAAGTAATTAAAAAATATTAAAAATGGTAACAGTCGATATTTAATTGTAATCTATAAAATTTAAAAAAAAAAAATATATATATATATATATATATAATGTTTGACTGACAACAAGGATCATACCTCTATGCATGCCTGTATATCCATGAGTTTTAGCAGAAAGTTTTCGATTCCACCGTGCCAGTTAAAAAAAAAAAAATATTATTCCGAGAGTGTTTTTCTGAATAAAAGATTTCAGATGAAGCCCGCAAGGTTGCACAATCCATAATATTGTCCATAAAAAGTCTATATGTTGTTTTCACTAAGTAAGAGTTTCACTTCTCCAAGGACCATAATATTCGATGATCATCCTTCGATGACTCAAATAGAGGAGTTTAGATAATTGCTTCTCTATCAGGTTCATTGAACAAGTGAGAAAGATGATGGTAGTATTGCATCATTTAGCATTAAATCTTTAACAGTGATATCCAATAACTCACTTGTGTTAGGCCCAATGAGCCTAGGAGGAGACGTAAGACTGGAGCTCCCTCTTGGGCCAAGGACTATGTAACTGAAGTGAATTAGTTGGTCCAATATTATTGTAATTTCTGTTGCTGTTGCATTCTGTTGTTGTGCATTGTTGACCATTAGATGTGTTGACCTGTATTGGTTAGTTACAATTGGTTAGTGGCTAATGTAATAAAAGGGAAAAACAACCTTCTTCTAAGGGCATAATGAGTAATACACGAAAGTTTTTCATTTCTCATTCTCTCTGTTTTTGGTGCACTTTCTCTGTTAGGGTCTGCATCCCTTTCATTGGTGCTTTCATTGATTTTGGCTTCAATTGATTATTCATCATGTGTGTTCAGGATTTGGCTGATGAATTTGGTGCGTTTCAGCTTCGAATTGATAGCTCTTTGGAGGAATTGCGTTCGGGGTTCGAGCAGCGTTTCACTGAGCATCAGACTTTGTTCACCAATCTCAATACACAGCTTCAACAAATACATGCTGCGGTTGTGGTTCTGAAACTCATGCAAGGGAAAATGTTCATTCACGTGGTGTGCATGTTGCTGGTTCTTCTGATTCTCTGAGTACTCAACCACCACGTTTTGATCTCAAGGCCATACGAATGGAGCTTCCTGCTTTCAATGGTACAGATCCTAATAGTTGGATTTTTCGTACTGAATTGTATTTTGGTCTACAACAGGTGCCTGAAAATTTTAAGGTCAGATTAGCAGGAATGAAAATGGAGGGGTTAGCCGGTCCATGGTTTCAGTGGCTGTTCAATGGGGGTTCAATTCATTCATGGGAGGATTTGAAAGTGGCTGTCAGACAAAGATTTGGGGCTACAGCCAAGATGTGAGAGGTGTTCTTTCGAAATTGACTCAGAATGGTGCATTGACCGATTATATCAGAAATTTTGAAGCCTTGATCAATCAGGTTACGGAATTTTCTGATGAGGTCCTTATGTGCTTCTTTGTTTATGGGTTGTTGCCTGATTTGAGACGAGCTATTCAACTTCATTCTCCCACTTCACTCCATCAAGCCATGCAATTGGCTATCACTTATGATGCTCATTTTGGGGAATTACGATCAACTTTTTCTTCTTCAGGTGTTAAGAAGAATTATGTCAAGAGTAGTTACTTTGTTGAGCAACCGCAACCTGTTTCTACCGTGGTTTCCAGCCAAAAATCAGGGGTTCCAGCTTTGCCTTCCACGGTACCTATGAAGAAGTTATCTCATGAAGAATTGCAACGGAAGAGGGAATTAGGAATTTGCTATAGTTGTGATGAAAAATGGTCTAATAAGCATCGCTGCAAGGGTAAACTTTTATTAATGATGGGGGATATTGAAGAAAATGTACATGAAGGAGAGGAACAAATAGTTTGGCAGCCTAATTTGCAACAAGAGGAAAATTTAGAAGCTGCCCTGCATTCATTGGAAGGGGAACGCAATCCTAGAGCACTTCAATTTCGGGTGGAGTTTCATGGAAGGTTAGTTTCTATTTTGGTAGATTCTGGTTGTTCCCATAATTTCATTAGAAAAGAATTGGTAGATTTGGCGGGGTTTTCACCTGCTAAGGTTCCTAAAATGAAGGTGTTTTTGGGTAATAGGGATTTTCTCATTTGTGATAAGAAGTGTTTGGGGGTGTTGTTAAACATCCAGGGCTATGTTTTTTGTGTGGATTTATGGGTGATTGAATTAGATAGTTTGGACATCATTTTAGGGATTGCTTGGTTAAGTGATTTGGGCAGAGTTTTACATGATTATGTTAATATGTCCATGGAGTTTATGTCAGAAAAGGGAAGAGTGATTTTATAGGGTGAACATTCAGCTCGGGTTTTGGAACAAACTGATCAGAGATGCTTATCCTTGAATGGAAAGGTGATGCCAGTAGTGTTGCCTGAATTGATGGAGTTGAGATCGAAAATTCCAGCAGCTATATGGCAAATTTTGGTGAAGTTTCAGTTGGTTTTCCAGCTTCCCCAGGGTCTACCCCCGTTGAGAAGTTATGATCATGCTATCCATTTAATAGAAGGGGCTAAACCAGTGAAAGTTAAACCGTATAGGTATGCTCACCATCAAAAAGAGGAGATTGAAAAGCAAGTGTCTGAGTTGTTATTCTCTGGTTTTATTAAAGAAAGTAGGAGTCCTTTCTCTTCCCCTGTGCTGCTTGTTAAAAAATAAGATAATTCTTGGAGATTGTGTATTGATTATCGAGCACTCAATAGAATCACAATTCAGGACCGTTTTCCAATTCCCATAATAGATGAGTTGTTGGATGAACTAATGGGGGCAAATTTTTTTTCCAAGCTTGATTTAAGGAGTGGTTATCATCAAATTCTTTTGAGGCCGGAAGACACTCCTAAAACTGCTTTTCGTACTCATGAGGGGCATTATGAATTTTTAGTAATGTCTTTTGGGTTGACAAATGCCCCATCTACTTTTCAAGCAGCCATGAATAGTTTGTTTAAACCTTTCCTTCGGAAGTTTATCATTGTGTTTTTTGATGATATACTAGTTTATAGTAGTTCTATTGGGGAGCATTACGAACATCTTGTTGTAGCTCTAAGATGTTTACAAGAAAATCATTTTAAGGTGAAATTAAGTAAGTGTGGTTTTGCATTGGAGGAAATTGACTATCTTGGACATGTGGTTTCGGGGAATGGAGTTAAAATGGATGCTAAGAAGATTGATGCTATGATTCATTGGCCAAAACCGAAGGATATTAAACGGCTGAGGGGTTTTCTTGGACTCACTGGATATTATAGGTGATTTATAAGGCAGTATGCTACTATAGCTGCTCCTTTAACTGATATGTTGAAGGTGGATTCAGTTGGTTGGAGTGAGGTTGCGGAGAAGGCATTTCTGAAGTTGAAAGAAGTAATGACAACAGCTCCTGTACTCATTTTACCAGATTTTTCCTTGTCTTTCATAGTAGAGACCGATGCCTCTGGTGTTGGAATAGGAGCTGCGCTTCAACAACACAATCGACCTATTGCTTTCTTTAGTAAGAAATTGGGTCCAAAAATGAGAGTGGCCTCCACTTATGTTAGGAAATTATATGCAATAATAGAGGCGGTTAAAAAATGGCGTCATTATTTGTTGGGATCAAGGTTTATAATTCGTACTGATCACCACAGTTTGAAGGAACTCTTGAGTCAAACTGTTCAAACCATTGAGCAGCAAAAATATGTCTATAAGTTGATGGGGTATGATTTCGCAATTGAATATAAATCGGGTGCATCTAACATAGTAGCAGACTCTTTATCTAGATGTCATGAACAGGAGCAATCTAGAATGCTATTGTTTTTTGTCTCTGAAGTTACATATCAGATTGTGGAGATGATTAAAGCTGAGAATCTCACAGATCCTGATTTGTTGAATATTCGTTTGAAGTTACAGAAAAATGAGCTTAATGGTGCTGAAAATTCTGATAGGGATGGAATACTATTTCATAAAAATCAATTTTTGTTGGGGTCCAATTCTCCATTAAGGCAGAAGGTAATGCAGGAGGCACATTCCACTCCTGTTGGAGGCCATGCTGGAATCACTCGGAAACTTTTAAGGCTATCTGCCTCTTTTCATTGGTTTGGTATAAGGAGAGATGTCACTGAGTTTGTCAAAAAATGCTCAACTTGTCAGTTGATAAAGACTGCTACAGCTCCTCCCATTGGTCTATTACAGCCCTTGCCCATACCAACTGGAGTTTTTGAAGATTTGAGTATGGACTTCATTACTGGATTACCTATTTCGAAGGGAAACAATGTCATTCTGGTAGTAGTAGATCGATTATCAAAATATGCACATTTTGGTGCTTTAGCTACTCCTTATATAGCTGCCAAAGTAGTTATTCTATTTTGTGAAATTGTGGTCAAGTTACATGGATTTCCAAAAACTATCGTTTCTGATCATGATTCAGTCTTCTTGAGTCAGTTTTGGTCACAACTTTTTAAATACAGTGGTACTACATTAAGAACGAGTACAACCTACCGTCCTCAATCGGACGGGCAGTCTGAAGTTACAAATCGATATTTAGAACAATATCTCAGAGCATTTTGTTCAGATGAGAATCAGAGGTGGGCAATGTATTTGGGTTGGGCTGAATATCATTACAATAAAGCACATCATTTTTCCATTGGAATGACTTCTTTCCAAGCTTTGTATGGTAAGGAACCAATGATGATTCCTCCTTATTCCAGTGGTACAGTTCGGGTAGAAGCAGTGGATGCTACCTTAGTTCATCGTGATGAGCTCTTGAAACGATTAAAGAATCATTTACAGGGTGCCCAAAACAGAATGAAAATACAAGCTGACAGACACAGGAAGGATGCTACATTTGCAGTTGGTGATTTGGTGTTAGTCAAGCTTCAACCGTATAGACAAATATCTGTGGTAAATAGAAGAAATCAGAAACTGGCTAAAAGGTACTTTGGTCCTTTTCCGGTAACTCGCATACTTAGTCATGTGGCTTACCAAATTGGCTTGCCTGCTGAGAGTCGAATTCACTCTTCATTCCACATATTAGTGCTGAAGTGGTCAATTGCAAGTCTATTACTTGTCATTCCAAACTCTTACTTGGGATCCATCTCCAATAACCCATCTATAATCTTTTTTCCAGCAACATGCGCGAGTTCTAGATGGCATGCCAACTGTAGGATGGATTGTGACCGACCCCTGTGTCCAAAAAATCCCCATTAAAAAAGTTTCTAGCTTTGAAAATCTTCTTTATGATAGCGTCGAGGTTAATCATGAACTTCCACCCCTACTTACCCAGCATTGCCAAATTAAAACCACAAGGTTACAGAAACTCGTCCCACCTATCTCCTTTGCGATAGACAGTTTGTCCCACAACAACCATTTGAAGCGGACTTAGTATAATTACAGTTTTTTTTTTTGCTGATTATAGTATAGTTATATATATTAACTAAATAAATAATAATTGATTTTTCAATAATTTAATATTTTGTTATTTGTTGGTTTGGTTTTGAACCTGTCATGTCTCAATCCTGAAACCATTGATATGGTGTTGTAATAAGCAAATCATAATTTTGATTTGTGCAAAAAAAGATATTTGTGTCCGAACACTTAAAAAAATTACTTATATATGTAGCTGAGTGTAATTTATTTTGAAAGATATAACTGTCATTAAAAAAAAATAAAATTTTGTAGTAATTTATAATAGTTGATAATAAAAATATACAAAAGAAAAATGTTAATAAATGAGATTATTATTTTTATAGTAATTATAAATTATAGATTATTATTTGTTGTCAATAAATTTTAAAAGGTTGGTAACTACTAAGTACTAACCGGGGTTGGGAGCAAGACTACAAGAGAACACTGTCATGGAATGGGCTTAAGCCTAACATTACTCGGATTTAGTTCGACCCGAATTGAAGGAAGCAACTATATATATATATATATATCTAGACAGACATTATTTATTTATTTATCTTAACGCTGGTGGCTTCGTATTGTCGTCTCACTTCGCTCCCTTGGGTTAGGGTTTTAATTGTTTCTTCTCGGAAAGCAAACTAGGGTTTGTTTGTGTGGCAGAAGGAGAAATGAGAAGGTATCGTAGCCGGAGCAGAAGCTATAGCCCCCGGCGGCGAAGCAGGAGCCCACCGGCACCGCGCGGACGGAAGCGCTATGTCGACGATCGCTACGGTGACAGCAGGTCTTACAGAGACCGCCGCTCACCTCTTCCTTCCGGCTTGCTTGTTCGCAATCTCCCCCTTGATGCTAGGTCATCTCCTTTCTCACTTTCTTTAATTCCTTCTTTCCACTATCGCATTGCATTGCTCAGTATGCATGTATCAAAAAGTCTTCCAACACTTGACACCTGTTACTCATTTCTTAGCGTGTTGCTTGTTGTTATTATTGTTGTTGTTGTTTTTATTAAAGGATGCAATATTGAAGAAACAGGATTCTTCCCTATTTTCTCAATAGGTGTTTTTTTTTCGGAAAATAACACACTCATGTATGATAAGTGCTTCGACATAATAGTGGTATTTCAATGCATATCCTCATTGGGAACGGAGAAATAATTTTTCTGCAGTGGCTGTGTACTTGCTTGATGTACTCTTTCTTCTATTTCGTGGCACTCTGTTACATTTATTGAATGTGATTGAATTAAAGAAATCAAACTGAAATTTCGATTTGTATTGCAGGCCTGAGGATCTTAGGATCCCATTTGAGCGCTATGGTCCTGTGAAGGATGTTTATCTACCTAAAAATTACTACACTGGGTATTTCTGCTTTACTATCAATACAACCTGCTGCTAGGCTTGTTGCTCACCTATCTTATACATTGCTTTTTTAAATGCATTTTGCTTTCACAACTTTGAAATTTAATTGAATTGATTTTGTAGTGAGCCTCGAGGCTTTGGATTTGTGAAATATCGGTATGGTGAAGATGCAGCTGAGGCAAAGCAACATCTCAATCATACTATCATTGGTGGACGTGAAATAAGGATTGTTTTTGCTGAGGAAAATAGGAAAACTCCTCAAGAAATGCGTGTTAATACTCGAGGAAGGTGTGACTAGTTTGATTTGCTAATTGATTTCAGTTTTGCAATATTGGAAATCTACTTCGATGGACTTTTTAAAGTTGAACCTTTCTTTTGTGCTTCTGTTGTAAGTGATCGATATGGAGGTGGTAGACGGAGGAATCGTACTAGATCCCCACGACCCCGATATCGTTGTCAGTTTAACTACTCATCTCTATTTCACTTTCATATTGTAATAACTTTAAGTTTTTATTTTGGGTTTAATCTTTATACTCGAAGCTATTCCTTGTTTTTTTTATGTTATCATACATGTTATTTTTGCAGCCTATTCTCGGTCTTCATCACCAGCTAGGGATGATTCAAGGTATGAATTTTACACAATAAATAGCTGATTAGTTTTTATTTTGAAAAAATCCAAATTTTATTATTGAGTAATGTCATAATTTTTTGGCATCATGTTTGACTTAAGGCTTACTTTTCACTATAATGATGGTGGTGCTACATTTCCTAGTATTTAGTTTCTGGAATATTATTTATAGGACTTCAGAAAATACTTGAATTTTCTAAGCCGTGAGCATTTTTATTTGAGATGCAATATGACAGGTTTCTAATCACCTCAAGTGAATGATGTACTAATGAGATGTTTGGTTGAATTATGATTTATGATCAAAGTTGCTCAGAGAGCTGTCGGTGGTGAAAATAGATCCGCTGTTTGTACCCTTCTCCTGTTTTCTTAGTGTAAATAAAAACCACCCAATCAGAGTTTGGTAGATGGTAGCTGATTTTATCACACTATTATTTTATAGATTTCATGTTTCTGTTGCAACTTATTTGTCTGTTGAAGTTATATTATATGATATTCTTACCGACCTGAATCTGTTTCAAGCCTTTGAGTAATAGATTATCTGTAACTATACCTTAAATTTCTCTTTGAACTGGATGTCTTCTTTATTATTGTAAATGGTGTTGGTGCCTTCTACCTTACTTTTAAGCTGTTTATGTTGCACAGCTAGCGTCTTTTAGTGTGAGTAATAGATGTATTTCATTAATTTCATTTATGTTGTTTTGTTGCCAAGTTTCAGTCTTGTCCTTAATCTTATTGAAATTCTCCCTTATAGTAGAACACTACTGAGTTGGTTAAGTTTGGCTTACTAACTTAACAGTATAATGTACATGTGTTTAATAGTGTGTCCATACTGCTAGACATTCAAAGTGGCAAGCTGATTTATGTTGATGTTGATAATTGTGCCATTCCCTTGTTCAGCTAGAGTATAATTAGAACGGCTTCCAATCATTTGACCTTGACAACAGTCCTTTAATGTGTTTTAATGAATTGAATGAAATCTGCTTATGGTCTTCTTTATGCAGATAGTAAAGTGAAATTGGAAGACTTTAAAGATGGATTAATAAAGATTAACGAGTAAAGAGGCTTAAAGTGATGCGCTACTTGCTTAAGTAGCTATCAAAGACTCCATAAGAAATATCCATATCAAATTTGCCTTTTTGTGCCAGTGGCATGGGATTCCCCTACTTTGTGGTATTTGATTTGTGGCTGAAGAAATGGTTCAAATGAGTACTCTTTTCCGATTCCCTTGTATAAAGTTTCTGTGAGGAAGATCTTATTTAGTTTAATATCTTGTTTTGCGTATACTATCCCAGTTAAGAAAGAATATAAAGCTTATAGTTGGCCAAAGAAAATCACATCTTCAAAGAATGGAAGCCAAAGTTTATATGGGTAGAGATATGATGACATTGTGCAAGAATGATAGTTGTGATTTTAGAAAGTTGGGACAAAGAGAGCTATGAAGTTACCAGATGCTGATCTTGCAGTACATCATTCATAACTCTCAGTGTTTGGATGCAAGTGTCATATATTTGTCCAGAAACTATGGAAAGAAAGGCACAGGTACAGGTCATATTTTGGCTAATTAGATTTTGAAGAGGAAGTAAGTAATAGTTATCACATATGAAACAAATTAAAATTTTGGTTTGAGTGATTGTGTGCTTAATTATCTGTGTATTTTGTTGTAGACTTGTAGTTGCACATATTCAGATCTCTGTTGATTTATGAGATGCTTATGGTTGGCATTCTCTCCCTTTTTTAATGTGTAGTATATGTAATTGTGTTGTTTTAGCTATTTTTATTAACTTTGGTTTGGATAATTAAGAATCCTCACTGACATGAGACATATAGGGATGGCAGGGGTAGAGATGATTATTATTCTCCTGAGCGATCAAGATCTTATTCTAGGTCTCTCTCTCCCAGTGGTGGGAAGGACTACAGGAAGTCCCCTCGTCTCAGTGAGAATGGTCGGAGTCCTAATGACAAGAAGGATCAGACACCCAGCAGATCCGAGAGTCCTAGGGCCAATGATCGCAGTCCTTCAAGGTCTCATTCACGGTCATACAGGTATGAATTTTATGAGTATTTTTATTGATTGAATATATGGCATAATTGCAATTCTAGTTACATCAAATTTCTGTTAGTTAAAATACAATCTTTTAAGTTTTAAGACTTCGAAGCAGTTAGAATTCTGGAAATATAATAAGGTAGTAGGGTCACATAATAACAAATAAGGCTCCTCAACAGTAGAGATGGATATTTCATTAATTCATCCTTGCACTTTTGATTTTAGAATCAGGCTCATTAACTTTGAAGTACTTAATCTCAAACATTAGAGACTACAGCCCTTTATAGTTGGGGCTTTTTAGTAGTAAATGTAAAACATTTAAATAAACAAACTAACAAGTGTCATTTCTCTTTCCTTCTTAGGCTAAACACTAATAATTAACTCTTTTTTAAGTTAAAGTTTACTGTTAATATATTAGTAATGAATATTTTGTCAGAAGGTTGTACATTAATCACTCTTCTGGAAATTCATGTGCTGAAATCGGACATGTATATTTTTTAGATTGGTTTGCCTTGAAGTTCAAATGCCTTTTTATATTTTTGAAGCATGCACTATTTTTTTATTTGAATAAATGATATCTTGTAGGATTACACACGGATTTGTATTTTAAGCCTCATTGGAATTGAAATCAGTCTTTGATTAGTTCTTTCTCCTTCTGCAGTCCACGCTGATTTGCGAGCAAGCAGAGATTGGAAGGTGTTCAATTCGGTTTTTCCTGTGACCACACACTGTAGCTATAAATTTGACATTTTGAAAGATACAAAATTGTAGCTAAGCCAAGTCTGTGATGTTAATATTATTAGTATTCCGTAGGTGACAACCCATCAGAAGGTAGTTGGACTTGGTGTGTCATTTTGGATGATTCAGATTAGGCTTTTTCATCAGTTTACAAATTTTTGGATATTTGTTCATGAATTATTTCTTTATAATGTTTGGTCCATCTTTATAGCTTAAATGCTACTTCAAAGTTAAAATTTAAAGGGGGAGTTTTAAAATTAAGATAGAAAGTATTTCTTAATTCAAAGTTTTGTTTATGCCGATGAGTTTCCAAAGAGTTGTCAAGTGTGCAGTTTTCTATTTTATTTTTTCAAGTTACTTCATTTAGTTATTTTTAAGCTACTTTTCCCTTTTTTTTATATAAAAAACAAGATTCTCAAATTTTAAGGTTTTAATGTGTTTTGTTGAGTTTTTGTTTTTTAAGGAAGTAAAGACTTTAATAGATATGCACTATTTGTTTAAAAAGATTTTGTACTATTAACTAATGAGAAATTAGCCTGGCATGAATTTTAAGAGATTATTATCAAAGTCAAATTTATTATATAAGATGATTTGTCATCGATTGATGATGTATTTTTTTTTAACAGTCAGTGCTTTTGGAAATTTTTTATAAAAAAGTTTGATCATACACTAAATTTCGAACTCGTTATCTATTTAGGCTTGGGAGTTTGGAGAGCACCAATATCCTGGTTTAGCAAGTGGCGAGAGTGCGCGACCTGGCTTTGGTCATAATAATGCTAAAAAGTAATATTAATTTATCAATCATAGTAACATAGGTGATCCTATATAATAATGCTAAAAAGTAATATTAATTTATCAATCATCGTAACATAGGTGATCCAATGTTACTATGTATTTGTTGGTTTTATACTTGATTATTCTTGTACAAGAATGAAAATTCCTCATTATTATCTTTACTCTTTTTCTTCTTGATTAGCTGTATTTTTTTTTTGTCCGTGCATATTCTGGGATTTAGTCACTCTACTAGTGTAAGTAGTGCTAATTGGGAGAGTGGAGTGAACTTTACAGGAACAAGGTGAATTCTTACGTAGCCACGTTGACTAGAGGTCAACATAGGGTAGTCAACCTTGCCTCGTGGCCTCACTAGAAAAAGGTTTGATTACTTACTAAGAATTTTAGTTTGATTCCTTTTTAGACACCTTGCCACGAAAAAAATAAACTGAAATCTAGTTTTTTTTTTTTATTATAAAATCATAAGTGGTTTCACACCTGTCTTGAAAGAATTGAAATTTGATTTTTGATTTGAGAATGGAGTTGTGATGGAAGGTCCACTACTTTATCTACAAATAAACTAATCCAGTGAAAAAATTAGTTAAATGTCAAATATAAATCAAAGATGTCATGGTTAATAAACGTTATTTATTTTCTTTTATATTATAACTAGCCAATATATATTCATTTATTTGTTATGTTTGAAGCATTTGATGTGTAAGTTTTACAAATGCTTATGATAATATAAAAGAAATGTAGCATAATATTATTTTGGAAGAGTACCTAACAAGAACATGATGAGTTGAAGGTGCAGACGGCATCTAAGAGGAAAGGGACAAATAAAAACGGAAGGTGTAGTGTAGAAACGCGGCATTGGAAATTGGCATACTCATTATCCGTCTATCCAATGAATTTATCCATTTATGATTTCTGGTGACGTGGCCCAATGGCAGAACATGAGTCACCACCACCATGTTTCTTACTTATTTGTTGCATCCCTCCTCCTTCGAATAATACAATCTCTTAGTGTCTACCGGCTCATTCTCTTCTCTCCATTTTCTGCTTTCTCATGGATCTCTCCGCACTCTCATCATACCGCACTCTCGGCAAATTACTTCCTCTTCCCTCTCACTCTCAATGGAGTCTGGATTTCCTTTCCCACGCTCACCGGCTCAACCAGGTTACTACCATTTTTGTATGTACCTACCCTGTTGTTTATTTGCTTAATTAATGAATGGGCGTGCATGTAGATGAAGAAAAAGCCCAGTGGGGTATATGCATCACTTTCCGAGAGAGAAGAGTATTATTCCCACAGACCGCCAACTCCCCTACTAGACACCGTCAACTATCCGATTCATATGAAGAATCTCTCTACCAAGGTAGCTCCAACCCATCCATCTACCTATTAATATTAATGATTATGTGAAAAGGGTCGATATTTATTGATTGATGCATATGCAGGAGCTTAAACAACTCGCGGATGAACTGCGTTCTGATGTTATTTTCAGTGTTTCTAGAACTGGGGGCCATTTGGGCTCAAGCCTTGGTGTGGTGGAACTCACTGTTGCACTCCACTATGTCTTCAATGCCCCTCGGGACAAGATACTGTGGGACGTTGGTCACCAGGTTGGTTTTCAACTTCCTTGCTGCTTTTTGCTTTACTTGTTCTAAACTAAATTGGACAACCTTGTATGAATTTGCAGTCTTACCCGCATAAGATACTCACCGGTAGGAGGGACCAGATGCATACCATGAGGCAGACAAATGGCTTATCTGGCTTCACCAAACGTTCCGAGAGTGAATTTGATTGTTTTGGCACTGGTCACAGCTCCACCACCATTTCAGCAGGACTTGGTACTCCTTCTCTTCTGTCTGCTCTCTGCCTTTCAACTTTCAATTAAATAAAATATGACTAAACATCCAATCACAAATTGTCATGTACGATCAAATTTATCTTAAAAGTCGTACTTATCATCTTTTTCTGATTGGTTGACTGTGTAAAGATTTTTACATTGATGATGCATCGAAATTCAACTCAAAATATTACATGAACGATGTAACTGGAAGGTGGTAGTATGAGTTTGTTCTTTCCTGTTTAACAATGGGAGTTTGTGATTTGGCTTTAACTTTGGAAGTTTTATTGAATCAACAGGAATGGCTGTTGGGAGAGATCTGAAGGGAAGAAAGAATAACGTGGTTGCTGTTATAGGCGATGGTGCCATGACAGCAGGGCAAGCTTATGAAGCCATGAACAATGCTGGATATCTTGATTCTGACATGATTGTTATTCTAAATGACAACAAGCAGGTTTCTTTACCAACTGCTACTCTTGATGGACCCATACCACCTGTAGGAGCCTTGAGTAGCGCTCTCAGTAGATTACAATCAAATAAGCCTCTTAGAGAATTGAGAGAGGTTGCCAAGGTGAGTGATTCAAGTTCATGAGTTTATCAATGAGGTATTTGCAGCCACAAAGTATTATTGATACTGAATCTTGACATAATGACATTTCATAGGGAGTTACCAAACGAATTGGAGGTCCTATGCATGAATTGGCTGCAAAGGTTGACGAGTATGCTCGTGGCATGATCAGTGGTTCTGGATCATCACTTTTTGAAGAGCTTGGACTCTACTATATTGGTCCTGTTGATGGTCATAACATAGATGATCTTGTTGCCATCCTCAACGAAGTTAAAAGTACTAAAACAACCGGTCCTGTATTGATCCATGTTATCACTGAAAAAGGCCGTGGATACCCCTATGCAGAAAAGGCAGCAGACAAATACCATGGTAAAGGAAGAATTACTAAATTTTCATCAATATAATTCATAAAACAAATATATCACATTTTGCTAATGCAAAATTAGAGCGCACCTAATACCTTTAAGCAGTTACTGCCATCACTATGCCTTGTGAAGCATAATCAATAATCTGAAGAAAAAAATTGTTTGTTACCCATTGGCTTTGACTTGCTGTATTCCTCATGGATATATATGACTTGGTTTGATTTTGCAGGGGTTACTAAGTTTGACCCACCAACTGGAAAGCAATTCAAATCCAAGGCTACCACTCAGTCTTACACAACATACTTTGCTGAGGCTTTGATTGCAGAAGCCGAAGCTGACAAAGACATTGTTGCAATCCATGCTGCTATGGGAGGTGGAACTGGCATGAATCTCTTCCATCGCCGTTTCCCAACAAGATGCTTTGATGTGGGGATAGCAGAACAGCATGCTGTCACATTTGCTGCAGGTCTGGCTTGTGAAGGTCTTAAACCTTTCTGTGCAATTTACTCATCATTCATGCAGAGGGCTTATGACCAGGTAGGATAACTACTCTCCTTTCACAGGAAAAATTTCTGCTCTATGACATAATTGATAAGACAATGAAGTTTAGTGGTCAAGAAATGATCAATATACCACCATAGTATTAACTTAAAAATCAGGGCTCAAAGCATGTGTTCCATGTCCATTCCACAGGTGGTGCATGATGTGGATTTGCAGAAGCTGCCTGTAAGGTTTGCAATGGACAGGGCTGGATTAGTTGGAGCAGATGGTCCAACACATTGTGGTTCTTTTGATGTCACATTTATGGCATGCCTGCCTAACATGGTGGTGATGGCTCCTTCTGATGAAGCCGAGCTTTTCCACATGGTTGCCACTGCAGCAGCCATTAATGATCGACCTAGTTGTTTCCGATACCCAAGGGGAAATGGCATTGGTGTTCAACTACCAGCTGGAAATAAAGGAACTCCTCTTGAGGTAAAGTTAGAATTATATCCCCATACACATCGTCATGGATACTATTAGGAATAGTTTTGCATATCCATTTGATGTTTTTGTTATGATATTGTATCAGATTGGTAAAGGTAGGATATTGATTGAAGGGGAAAGAGTGGCTCTCTTGGGCTATGGATCAGCTGTTCAGAACTGTTTGGCTGCAGCTTCCTTAGTGGAATGTCATGGCTTGCGCTTGACAGTTGCTGATGCACGTTTCTGCAAACCACTGGATCGGTCCCTGATTCGCAGCCTAGCAAAATCACATGAGGTTTTAATCACAGTTGAAGAAGGATCAATTGGAGGATTTGGTTCTCATGTCGTTCAGTTCATGGCCCTTGATGGCCTTCTAGATGGCAAATTGAAGGTAGGAAACCAAACAAAATTTTCATTGTGAACTATTAGTATTTTGCATCTTTGAAGTTTCTATGAACATTTTACTAGCTGCCCTAAACTCATAAGCTTTGCATGATAACTTTGCAGTGGAGGCCAATAGTTCTTCCGGATCGTTATATCGATCATGGATCACCTGCTGATCAATTGTCTTTAGCCGGTCTTACACCATCTCACATAGCAGCAACAGTGTTCAATGTTCTAGGACAAACAAGAGAGGCACTAGAGGTCATGTCATAGAAATATTAAGGGGTTCGATTATTCACTTCACACGATGTAAAAAGTATTACATGATTCACCATGTGTAATATAAAAAAGTAATGTAATATTGTGAAATTTTGAAGTGTATGATGCAGATTGTCATATAGTAAAACAACTAGTTATAAAAGAGAAAAATGTTAAACTTTTCTGTAAGTGCAAAAGAATAGCCTTTCTGATATGGTCTAAACTGAATTCGAAATCTGTCGCTGAGATGAAGAAAGCCAACATTGCGAAGTTTCAGATTTCGTCACCTATAACACCCCCCCCCCCCCAAAAAAAAAACCCAAAACAAAGATTATGGAAATATTATGAGGATCTCACAGATTAAGAAGCACAATTGTCTTAGTCTCTCCTTCTCTTATTTTATCTTGGACTATATTTATCACTGACCTGATGAAGTTTTTAAAGGCGTTTTTTTTTCTTAATTGTCATGATCAATTCATATGCAAATAAATATTAAAGATAATTAATTCTGCAATGATCTCATAAGTTGTAATTAACATATTTCAAACTGGACCAAAATAGATCATGAAATTAGTTATTATTTCATCTTTGTAGTTTTTACTTGAGTCATTATGTGTGAAGTTATATTTATTACATAATGGATATATTTCTATGCTGACATTATACCTATGAAATCCTTCACGATTATTTTGTCCTAGTCACCTTTTTTGTTCACGATAATTGTATAACTTGGATTGAAGTTCAAAATTTTCTAATTAATAGGTAATTTATAAATTCTTTCCAAGGCTAGAAGTTTTTCTTGACCTTAAAAGCATTTCCAAGTTATATGTATGACATGATGATGGTATCACGCAAATACTCCCTGCATAAAAAAAGAATTCACACTGTGGTTTTACAAAATGCACTATAAATGTGTGGTGCATATAGCTTAATGTTCAGTTTGGTGCTAATCTAGTGCGCCTGCGCGGCTAAAAGTTTTCACACGTAAATTAAGAAAATGAGGAGGACAAGTGGACAACCCATGAAATGCATCACATATGTCCCAATCCTTCAATGCCAGCAAAAAGAAGAAAAGAGAGCTACATCTATAACTAAACGAATCAAGATGTCAACTATGTCTAATGTTACAATTAGAAAAGGAGTTTATTTCTTTAAAAAAAAGTCTTGGTTTGAGTTTTGGTGAATGAATAAAAATTTAGGAGAATTCACCTATTTCTGTTTGAATTGATTGAGGTTTAATTTAATTTTGAATATTGGGAGTTTATAATTTTTTTTTAAAAAATTAAAATATCATTTTTTTGTCTTAACCATCCAGTTTATCAGGAAAAAAGATCCTGATCAATTCAGAGTTCGATCGAGAGGTAAATAAAGTCTGACTAATAGTTATTTATGTTAAGGAACGAACTTATAATACTATTCGAATAATTCAATATTAACTTTAATATATTAATTATTTGTATTCAATCACTTGATTCATCAACATGCCATTTGCAACTAGTTCAAATGAAAGTAATAAATGTTTCAATTGTTGCATAATCACATGAAATTCATCTAACCTAACAGTGTGTTTGGTTTGAGAAAATCAAAAAGAAAAAAAAGAGATATTTAATTTTAGCTCATTTTATTTTATTTTTTTATGAGTTACTCATCTCATTTTAAAAAATTGGAGGGATAAGGACACTAAAATCTCTCTCCTCCTATTTTTATCTCCTTCCAATTGTGAGCAGTTGGAGGAGAGGAACAATTATTTATAACTTTTATATTTTGTGGATTGGATTGTCATGAGATTTTATTTTATTTTTCTTTTCCTTCATTACTATTTATATATATTGTTCATATTTTCTCTTGCAAACTAAATAAGATGGTCTTTTTCTCTCATTTTCTATTTAATATAATGAACCATAAAGAAATCTCTTTTCCTCTCTTTTTCTCTGCTTATATATTAACCATAACATGCCTATTGTCCATAAACATTCTTCTATGCAATTTCTGAATTTTTGATATATATGAAGATGTAATATATTGAGTAGAAGAGTCATTTTTATTTGAGAGTAAGAAAAAAAATTCTTTAATCATATATAAACAATTAACATTAAAATTTAATTGCTTAAAAGTTACATGAATTTTATATTTTAATATTAATTATTCATTTAAAATTTATTATTCAAGATTTATTCTTTTCATTCTAGAAAAATAAAAATAAAAATTTCTCACTTGAAAAAGCGAGAGATGTTGCAATCTAATTTTAAAAACTTAATCTCATTAGCAATATAGCAAATTAGCAAATAAATCAACAAGTTATTGATAAGTAGAATTATTTTGATTTTCTTAAGTAAGGTATCATTCAAGTCTTAGATAAAAAAAATGTCATTAAAAGAGAAAATGTCATTAAAGTTGATCAATAACATTCTATAATACAAATTAATCATTAATAAAATTGATAAATACTTCACAACAATATCATGGTGATTCAAAAGTAAACAATATATAACGAATTTGTTTTTTAATGGTGCTACAACAATTTTTATATTAATGCTTACTCATTATTTTTCATCATCAAAATGGGACGACAAAAGTTGCCTCCCTTGATTTTGAGATATATAATATATTTTTGAGGTGGGTACATATATGAATATATGTTTCGAATCTTGATACAACGATCAAGTTGTGTCTTGGTGACTTATTGATTATAGGTTTGAATATGAAAATAGAATCTTTTCATATGTAAAGGTAAAATTATTTACAATATTTCTCCTCTTTACATGCGCATAGTGTAGTATTTTTTTAAGCACATATATGAACATGATAAAAAGTAAGTGATAGATTAAAATGATTTGACTTTATGCAGTATCACGTATATGGTGTCAATTTATAAGTTGTAGAGAACAGGACAATCTTACAAATACAACATGATATCAAAGAATAATATGAATAATTGAAACTCTCTAATAACCCCCTACATTACTACACATGCATTTGGGTTCTCATCACTGAACATCATGATGGTTTCGGTCTTTATGCAACTATCATTTTGAGGCGCGAGCTGATGCATCATAACAAGTTTAATCGACTCATCGTTTGGTTTTTCATCCATGTTAGACACAATCTCCACTTTCTTTCCCGTTTTCTTCTTTAGTTTTTTAAATACTTTCATGGGATCAATACGACCCGTCACCATCCACCACCTGGTGTTCGTTCATGTCGGTAATGAACTTTTCCACTCCTAACAAAAGCGTAGTAGTTACATAATTATTATATAGTTCCAGGGTATAAAATTAACAAAAACAAAAAAATTAAGAGAAGATATTATGAATTCGTACCTTTGCACTTGGAGATGACTTTGGCAACGGTTCTTTCACATGCATTGCAGTACATTGAAACCTTGTATTCTACAATTATTACTTTGTTTTGTTGTTCAACTTTTTTGTTCTTGTCCATGGAACTGAAACATTGATCAAGTCAGAACAAAACAGTGCCATGCAAAGAGAAAATGAAAATGATATTGGAAATTATTTTGAGGAGAGGTTATTTTATTTTGGTTGATTGCGTGGTAACAGTTAGTTATGACGGTTGATACCTTTGTTATCATCTCCGTTTTGGTTACAGTTTTTCGAATTTAGTACTTTTTTTATAAAAAAAATATTGCCTTTTTATTTTTTTAATTTATTATTTGATCAATAAGCAATCATTGCAGTTTGCTAAGATAAAAAAATGAATAAGTTTTAAATATGATAATTTACAATTCAACAACATTATAAATATCTAAAAATTTTAAGTATATTCTAATTAAGATATAAGGATTTTTTTATGTGATGTTGGTGTAAATATTTTTAGCTAATTAAAAACTATTGTTAGTGTGATTTTTTATATTAATTTTTGTAAAAATTAATAAATTTATGACATATAACAGTTTGTTATTGGATAACAATATAAATTATAAAAAAAATATTGTTAATGCATAGATTATTTACTTAAATATGAATAAAAAACTATTTACTCAAATTATAATTTTTAAAAAAATATTATATTATTAAATATTACTCTTATTTTGTTTTTTCTTCCGCTTGATTGGATAATGTGGGGTTGTGGGGTCAATACTTGATTTAGAATTTTAGCAGCCTTGATATATTTCATTTTATCATTTAGATATCGCAACTATACTTTGGATTTTCCTATTAAAGGAAAAATATACATTGGATTCCATCTCACATATTTTTCAACCAATATGCCACATGAAAGCGGAAGTAAGATAATCTTGCGTTTTGCTAAAGTCAAATTGGCATAAATAAAGAAATAACTTTTTTTTAAGATAAGAACATTATATCAGTGAAAAAAAAGGGCACTTGGAATAATCTCTTATACCTCAGATAGGAAAATATGACTCAACTTTTTAATTATTATTATTTTTTTGAAAAAAAATAGGTTTGTATTGTAAAAATTAATAAGTACGTTTTGGACAATGAAATGCATAAATGACAAATATTAAATAAAAATTAATGGCGTAATTTTTTAAAATACTTTTATAATTATATATATATATATATATATGAAAATTAGTCCATTGATTTTTTTATTAATGGAAGATAATATAAAGATAAAGTGATTTATAAATTTTAATTAATAAAAATAACTTGGACTTTTGTGCTGTTTAGGAAGCCCATGTAACCCATTAGTTTGTCAGCGATGGCCCATGGGCTCAATTGATCTTGTATCTATCTCAGGAAATATTCCCTTTCACAGTAACATAACACACTTATTACTTGTACACACTTTCTTTAACAAAATGTATATAAAACATGCATTTTGCCGGGGAACATACAATTGGAGTTGCACACTGTGAAGTGTGTTTCAGAGAAGACTGTTCTATTTCACAGGAATATTAGATACACGGATCCATCCTGCAAAAATGTGGAAGCAAAAATGCATAACCCTCCAAATTCAAGCAACAAACGTAGAGATAGATCTACATATATTGCTCACTTTCTTTTGATGGTCATTATTTTGTGGCTCCAAACAAAAACTAAGGCCTAGCTATTTCAATCACATCAAAATATTTTTTACGAGGTATGGATTTTGTAATTAACTATCACTCTTGAAAAAATTGCTTTTACCTGCATATTATTTTAAAGTTTAAAATAATATTAGTTATTATTTTTCTAATTATGTCCTTATTTTAGACAAGAGATAACATTAACTATTATTTTTTTAATTAATAAAACACAATTATAAAAATAGATAAAATAAATTAAGGGCAAATTAAAAGATTTAAAAATATGTTGACATTATTTTTGTATTGTTTAATTTGTGTACAAATATTATATATATAACCCTCACATTTGCCGCACTATAATTTACTGTTGGTTGGTGTCCAAGGAAAAGCAAAAGAAACTTCTTGACCATGTATATGCCAGTGACGTTACAACTCCATTAATTAGAGCCAATTCCATCACACTTTGTAATATGCTCTGATGTGAGTTGTGATATAACAAGAGTCGGCAGATCCTAGCTAGTATGCGTTACAACACATTTAAGAACATTAATTTGCTATTCATCAACTAAACCTTTAACATTGCAATTTCCTAACAAAGTTATTTACGGAGTTATTAAACTTAATAATCGGGTTTTTACGTAGATTGGAATAGTAACTGACCTCACAGTTATATAAGAATATTTACATATTGTATAACTCACAAAAAATGAATTAATTGTACAACTCTACCATAATTGCACCATTAAAAATGTACAATCTAATGATCATATGGATAGATTATATCCTAAATTAAAACACATTCAAGGCCAAAACTATTGGCACTTAAAAAGGATAAGGATATTAGGATATATAATTAAGTCTTACAAATAATGAAGTGGATGAAGGACCATGAAACTCATCATCAATTTGGGATATGTCAACCAACAACCAATTGCAACAATTTTTCGTTTGACAAGAAATGACATCAATAGCGACGCATGCCAGCAAAAGATCTACCAATAGTTGTGAACAATACATACATACATGACCAGCTTACAATTAATACCATAAATAAATAGCGAGTAGTAAAGTAAGCTGCAGCCTCTCATCCTCAAAAAATATTCCAAATTGAGAACAAGAAACAAATTAATTTTGCTGGCCATTTTTCCTGTGAAGAAGAAATGAATAGTAGTACTATGGATGTTTCGGCTTTGTTACTAACTGAGGATAGTGCAGATTCTGAAGATGACTATGGCTTCTTTACTCTGTGTCCCAGCAGCATAGCTATCACTGATGATAATGAGGATGATGCCGAGTCATGTAGCTGTGACACAACAACTAGTACTTGTGGCTTACCTAAGGATGGTGACGATGATCAAGGGTTTGCTGAATTTTGTGGTAATGAAGTTACAGCTTTAGAAGATGAAGCAGAAACAAGGATTGATCAAGTTATTGTGAATGAATCCGAAGATAGACTATTTTGGGAGACCTGCATGGCAGTGGGGTATCCATGAATCCCAAATAAAAAGATTGTAATTAAACAGGAATAAGGTATATCCTGTAAGTTCATATTTCAAAGCTTGTTCTTGAACACCAAATGATATGTATTTATTTACTTTTATCTTGTTCGAGCTTTCATGTGTACCAAATAGATGTTTTTTGTGATGTCTGCAAAGAAATAAATAAATAAATAAATATATATATATATATATATATATATATATATATATAAAAGAGGGGATCATTTTACACCATTAGATTTGATAGAGTTTTGATAGATAAAAGAGTTTTGATATATATATATATATATAAGAGTTTTGATAGAGTTAAAAAAAATTGAAAAATATTTTTTTCTCGCATTAAAGTGTTCTAGCTTTTTTTTCCTCTTTAATTATGGTCCCTTGTGTAATCGCACCCAAAAACAACCCTTAAAACCGACCTAATATATATATATATATATATATATATATATATATATTAGGTCGGTTTTAAGGGTTGTTTTTGGGTGC
>PYAF01002406.1:706625-721916 GCA_007407185.1 Glycine tomentella
GCACCCAAAAACAACCCTTAAAACCGACCTAATATATATATATATATATATATATATATATATATATTAGGTCGGTTTTAAGGGTTGTTTTTGGGTGCGATTACACAAGGGACCATAATTAAAGAGGAAAAAAAAGCTAGAACACTTTAATGCGAGAAAAAAATATTTTTCAATTTTTTTTAACTCTATCAAAACTCTTTTAATTCCTATTTTTTAACTTATTCAAAAATTAAAAATAACAAAATTTTAATTTCTACAAAAATTAATCTCATGTGTGTAATATTTTGTGTATATATATATATATACTTACGAGTATAATTTTAAATATTTTATATGTAATATATATTTATATTTTAAAATACATATATATTTAGTAACCCTTATTTATTGTTTTTCCTTAGGTTTATAAAAGGTTAAATCAGACCTAAAGATTGAACTAGGTCCTCATATATCTGCCTTCTATCATGGTAATAATTCATTAGGTCTTTTGAACATAATCTGATTAATAATTTTTTATTTTCAAAATATAAATCGGATAAAATCTAATCATTAAGTTATTTAATATCTTGATATTAATAATTATGTATATCAAATTTTGGATGAATTAAACATTTATATATAGGCAGAATTGGGGGGTTAGGGTGTCCCACCGCTTCCTTTAAAATTTGAAAATTTGAAAAAAAATATATTTTTTAAAAAATTAATAAATAAAATAAATAAAAAACGAAAACGAAAGAAAAAATATTAAAAAAAGGGGAAAGCGAAAATAAAAAATATAAAGAAAATTTAGTAAAAAAATGAAAAGAAAAAAATATTAAAACAATAAAAAGGAAAGAAAACATAAAAGAGGAAAAAATATATAAAAAAGAGAAAAGAAAATGTAATAAAAATAAAAAGGAAAAGAGAGATAACAGAAAAAGAAAAAAAAAAGAAAAAAAGATGATAAAATGGAAAAAAATAAGTCTTAACACATAAATAACAGAAAAAAAAGGAAGCACAAATTCCAAGAGAATGGAAGGAGTCAAAAAAGTTATGTTATTTGGTAATGCAACACGGGCTTTAGATATCCTCTTATTCATTTCTTTTTCTCTTTTTCCCTCTTTCTTCTCCTCTTTCTTGTGGTTGTTTTACTCTTCTAAAATAAAATAAACTATTATTTGTATCTCTTATTTTTATACATACACCCCCTACCATGTTAGAAGTGTTTTTATTTATAATATAGTTTTGTATTATCTTTAAAGTACTTTTATTTATGATATAGTTTTTTTATGTTTATCCCCCTCTCAATAAAATTTATGCGTCCACTATATATATATATATATGAAATTTGTTTTTTTATAAAAATATTATTATATTTCAGAAGAACAAGTTCAGTTTTACCTTTCATGTATATTGGTGTTTTATTTCATTAAAGGAGGAGTTTAATTTCTTCTTCATTTCTTAAAGAATATTTTAAATTACAAAAGTATATAATATAACATATTTTATACTTTTAAATTATTTTTAATTTATTCCTACTATATAATGCATAAATGTGTACACTCTATTTCTTTACACCTACTGAATACCCGTGTATTTTTTTTTACATCAGTCGTTTACATTTATCTCTCCCCTTCAGCAAATGGTGTGGATGTGTAGACACCCTGGTTGGCATCAAAAGATCAGATTTTCTAGCTTAGGGAAAAAGAACATGATGCCTTTTGCCATTTAAACTTATGGCCTTATCGATGTATATTGGAATCAAATCTCCTTCAACATCAAGAAAATGCTTATCTTGCATAGAAAGAAAACGTTCACGGGGGACAAAACATATATAACCCATGTTACATGTTTCTTAATTAATTAGCTGAGTTAGCTCCGAGTACTGTACAGGAAATATAAAACTAAAAATCTGTTATGTATCTTTCATACTTTCGGCACTTACTTGTTCATTCCACATTCTGATTGCCTTTGGGGGTTCCATTTGCCTCCTAGGTGATTCAATTGTTATATATATAATTTCTTTGCTTCCTCTTTTAGCTTACTCTTACATGCACGCAATTTTCTGAAGATGCATACAGACCATATAATAATCTTCCAAAGTGGTAGTATATAACACCATGCATGTTTGGCGCTTTATTGGACATACATGGATATATGCACGTAAACCAAGTGGTTATTAATGTTTATCGAAACATTGATCGATCTTGAGAGAAATAAATAGCTATAGCTAGCTCTTGAAAAATGGAGGAGGTAGTTGAGATTGAAAGTTTGTTTAATTATGCCATGAAGGGGCAATGGAAAGAAGTGCTAGAGGTCTACAAGAACAGCCCTCGAGCGTTGGAAACTAAAGTCACAAAAGCAGAAGACAGTATCTTACACATCGCTGTCTATGTGGGCCAAACCAATTTTCTGACGACCCTTCTTGAGAACATTGATGAAGATGTTACTCTTGCAATCCTAAATATACCAAACTCAAAGGGAAACACTCCATTGCATCTAGCAGCAGAGCTTGGGAAAGTGGACATTTGCAACACTATAGCCAAAAGAGACCCCAAACTCATTTTGCGTCGCAATTTTAAAGATGAGACCCCTCTTTACCTGGCAGCAATTCATGGTACCAAAGATGCATTTTATTGTCTCCATGGTCACCTACAAAACAAAGATGATTACTCGCCATGTATTAAGAGCAACGGGGACACTATTCTTCATTCTACCATCTCTAATGAATACTTTGGTTAGTGCCACTCTCATATGGTGCAATTTGTTTTATGCTAAAATAGTTTCAGTTTTTATGTATGTTGGCTGAAGTTTGATGAATTTTTTGTAGGTTTGGCACTTCAAATAATTCGGATGTACCCAAATCTTGCGGATGCTGTCAATCAGGATGGGTTATCACCTCTTCATATTCTTGCTATGAAGCCAAATTGTTTTAAAAGCAGCACGCAGATGGAGTTTTTGGATCGTATGATCTATAATTGTAAGATTAATACTTATTCCCATCTAGTTTTTTGCTATATAATTTTCTAAGTTTGAAGTTTTTATTTCATTCAATTATAATTTTTTTTTACGTAAAATCTGTTTCTATTCAAAACATGCCTTTTCTCTTGATAAAAAGAACCTAATAATGAAAAAAAAAATGAGATCAATAATTAGTTAAATTAAAGGTTCCCAAAAATATCAAAGGCATTTTTGGAAAAATAATTTTTTTGACAATTTATGATTTATAACATTTTCCATCATACCTACTGGTCACAGGGGATTGAGTTTCATTATACACATATAGTAGTTTTGTAGTCTCTCTTGTATATTTCTGACAAACGGTTATGGCAGATTTGCTTGTGGATGAGTTGAAGGAAGAGACAGGGGACCTAAGTAGTAATAGAGAAGATACACATTTTAACTATCCAATGAACTACAGAACATGCTTCAGCTTCTTAAATTTGTTGAAGAATGCAGTTAAAGTTATAAGTGCGTGAATCATGTTTCATGTATTTAGTTTGGTTTACCTATTTCATGTACATGGCCAGCCAATAATAACTCTTCTGTCTGTTATGCTGGGTTGCAGCAATAGGTACAAAGGATAGTAATGCTGGAACCGATGATGAAGAGAATCTCCCAAAATCATCCCCCACTAACTTTGGTAAAAACCTTCATTTCCTCTTGTAAAACCATGATGTTAGTGCTACCCTCTGACTCTAAACATAAATTACAGTTTATAAACTATTATGGAATTTTAGGTGCTGCATTCATTATAATGATTAATATTTTATTAGCAAACTCTAATTTGTACTCCTAGCTGAGGCAATTTCTACCTCCCCATTTTCACTTACTAGTTACTACTATAATGCCGCATGCATGCATGCTAGCTGCTAGTGAAAATGGTCAATTTTTTAGTGTTCTGAATAGTCAATACCCATATTCTAACACATTCTATATTATTTTACACAGTGCAAGAGCGAGCAAAGAAAGAAAATAAACTCTACCTATTCCCTCCGAATTGGGAAGTGTTGTTCCGATTTCTGACCATTATGATGAAGGCTTTTCTAATACTTTTTGGAGTGGGTAAGCACACGTACATCACCAATTCACCATGTATCATTTCATTGTTATACAATGAACATGCACATGAGATGGACTAATTATGAGGTTTAATGGACTAATATAATATAAATAACCAATTTCTATGTTAACTTCTGTAAATTGAGTGACACACGTACAGGAGCATCTTGGATAGGCAAAATCCAACGAAGGAAGGAGAAACACATGTGGGCTAAGCTAGTGATGGATGAATTGATTGAGAGAGCTTCTTTGTACAAGTATGACTATACTAAAAGAAACTCTGTTGTTCTTCAGCATGACAATGATATGGAAAACAAAGATAGTCACGTGAAAAAAAAAGCTATTGAGAAAAAGAGAAGTGTGTCACCAATTTTAATTGCAGCAAAGATGGGAGTGAATGAAATGGTGGAGAAGATCCTAGATACCTTCCCAGTGGCCATCCATGATGTAGATTCTGACAACAAGAATATTGTTCTTTTGGCTATAGAGAACAGGCAGCCTCGTGTGTACAAGCTGCTGGCAAAGAGGAATTTGGTAAAGGAAAGTGCATTTTGTCACATAGACAATCAAGGTAACAGTGCATTGCACCTTGCTGCCATGTATAGGGAACATAGACCTTGGCGTGTCCCTGGTGCTGCCATGCAAATGCAGTGGGAATATAAGTGGTACAAGGTAAATATTCTTCATTTCAATCCTAATAATATTATAATGTTAACAAGTGATTGAAAACTATTATGAAAAATCATTACTAAAGTACTTTCATTTATAATTTTTAACAAGGAAATTTATTTATTAATTCCTTAGCAAAATCATTTTAGAAATGTTTACAACAATCTCGCGGACAAAATTACCTCTAACAAGGATACATGTGAGGAAAAAAATTGGAAATCTTTACAAATTAGCATAGTCATTTCCCACCAACTAATGGTTTGGTTGAGTTTAACTTTTAGCCTTTGGTTTCAAAAGTTCAAATTACGGGGTAAATAAATGTAAATTTCCACTTTCCTTTGCTCATAATTTATTTGTGCCTTTTCAGCTTGTTAAGAATTCCATGCCACCAAATTTCTATGCACGTTACAACAACAAGGGACAAACAGCTAAACAGGTTTTCATCATCACTCACGAACCACTCGTGAGAGAGGGAAGGAAATGGCTGTCCAAGACCTCAGATTCATGCTCACTAGTTGCAGCACTTGTTGCAACAGTTGCATTCACAACCTCAACAGCAATACCAGGTGGTGCCAATCAGGAAACTGGTGTGCCAGTGTTGAGTGGACAACCTGCTTTCAAAGTCTTCGCTGTGGCATCACTTGTGGCACTGTGCTCCTCTGTGACAGCCCTTGTTTTGTTTCTTTCAATACTCACATCAAGGTTCCAAGAAAAGGATGTTGCTATGGACTTACCAAAGAAGCTTCTCATGGGAATGACTTCACTTTGGACATCTATAGCATCAATACTGGTCTCCTTTTGTGCAGGACATTACTTCATCATTGAAGATGGAATGAAATCCTCAGTTTATCTCATATATGCTGTGACATGTTTGCCAGTGTCGTTTTTTGTGTTGGTTCAACTCCCTCTTTACTTGGATCTCGTGTTGGCTATATTTCGGAAGGTTCCTCAACGTGTTTATAAGGTCTTCTCCCATTAGTTGCTTTGCTGATTTCTTCATTGGAGTTCATTTTTGTTACTGTAATGGAACTTGTTTTAAGTTTTTACTGAGGCATCTCAATACTTTGCTTTGTTACAAGACAAGATCAAAAAACTATAAAAAGAAATTAAAGGGGCATTCCGAGAATCGAACTCGGGACCTCTCGCACCCAAAGCGAGAATCATACCACTAGACCAAATGCCCGCCAGTGATGATGATGAAACAACTTGCAGTATATCTATTTTAACAGACAAGGCCCAGAAAATAAAAATATTTATTGTCATTTAGCCTCGATGTTTTCCTAGGTCTGCAATATTTTGACTCTATCTAACGGCTACTTGTATTATAATGATTTCAATTCCCAAAAATATTTATTGTCATTTTTGTATTATAAAACATCAATCTTATTAATTATGATTTTCTAAATAACAAAAATTAGAAAATTTGTTATATTCTCATATGCTTGATCTGCATTATTTCTTAATTTTTTCAATTCAAATATGAAATAAAAATATTTATTTTGTTCAATATTATAATTTTTAACGAATGAAACAAATACAAAATGATTGACTTTGATCCAAGATCATCAATAGTTTTAGTTCTAGGAGCCAATCCCTTTGACATTTTTCATGATGTTGGAGTTCAAACATTATATAGGTTTTGCTTCTATTATGCTTACTAGTGGGCATGGGTATTTTTCCAATTCTTGGAAAACAAGTATAAAATAAAAATAAACAATAAATATTTATTTTGATTTTTGAAAATGTGAAAAGATAACAAATTGATTCTTAAAAAATGAAAAATACAAATTTAATTTTTAAATGTACAAAAAAATATTACAAATTCCGTTAAATATGTGAAACTATGTTGTCAATAAGACATAATATTCAAGGATTAATTTCACAATAAATTAATTTTTAAGAATCAATTTAAAATTAATTTACAAAATTCATGAACCAATTTGTATTAAATGACTAAAGTTTTTCATTTTCCAAGAACCAATTTATCAATGCCAATGGATATGTACCCTAAATTAGATCAAATTTCTTTAATAAGAATATTAAAAAAAAACAAATTTCTTTCATAAATTAAAACTAATGTACCTCAAGTTTTTAAAAATATTAAATTGTTATAAAAACTGAAGTACATAATTGATAAGTGAAAAAAGTTTAATTCGTTTTAACTTATGATTTTCTTTTCATATAAATAAATACTCATTGAGAAATTTTTCCAGAAAGGACAGCCTAAGTCCATACTTGTGCATTGGATTTGCTTTTCACATATACTTAATTCATTGAAAAACGCAGAAAAGAAAGCCAAGCTGGAGAGACGGGGAGGGGAGAGAGAGTGAGATGTGTTATATTTGCCATGGCTGAAAGTTCCAGCAAAGTACATTTGGCGGCATACATGGCAGTCAGTCTTTTCTACTTGAAAGATATCTAACTCAGGGAAGATAAAATGACTTCTATATATAAAGTAAATGCACCGATGAGTAGTGAGTTCTTGGTAAACCTCACTTCCGTTAGTAATCCACAGCCTACCGGTAACAATTCACACTTCCTAGGGGTAGCCAACACAATACCAAAATGTTACTACCAGCACTAGTTCCATCTACTTAAAAAAAAAAAAAAAACTGGGATATTCAGTCACCCGTGGCCTTGCATTTTAAGCCATAATAATGCATTGGTAGTGCACCTGGATCAAGTTCCCAGAAGCCCTTAAGATTGCCATGCTCTTCAGTCAGTTTGAAAGCTGGGATTTGGTGGGAGAACCTAAGCAACTCTTTTCTGGGTATTCTTAGATTGACAGATGATCCTTCATTTGATTTGCCCCGGCAAACTGAAGTATACCCACTAACAAACTCCAGAACTAAAACATTTATGAACAGATCAGTTTCTTCAACAACTTCAACTATGTCATACTCGCAATTTTCCATCTCAAAACATTTCATTTTATTTGTCCATTTTCTATATAACGCCCAAACTTCACCTTTCCTAGGAAAGATGGCATAATTCTTATTCTTACCAACAGCATCAGCATGCACTTGATGTGAAACACAAGAGGTGGTACTATAAACACTGAGAAAATCATCTGTTTTATTAACTTTAAATCTGCCACAGGAAATAAGAATATCTTTGTCTTCCCATTTAATGGTATTCTCTGGTAGCCAGCAGCAAGTAAGCCAGTAAACATGCAATTCAAGATCTGGGTTTGTCTCAATCTTTTTAATCTGACCGTAATATTTTGGCAATCCATCCTCATCACTGTAAAATGCCCAAATCTGACCAATCTGAAACTTTTCAAGGGCCCTCCCACCATCAAAATCGAAGAATTGAGTATCTGGAACTTCGATAGCTTCTGAGCTCGACGCTGGAGGAGCACAACAATTACCACTGTCATCAACAGAATCCTTGTTCTCTCTTGCCAAATTGCTTCTTTCCAAATTAACCTTGGGAATAGATGCATCTCCCTCAGATGTCATAAGGGGTTCTGATCTATTTGAAGGCCTTGTATTCTCACCACCAGATGAATTATGACCAACCTTCACATCCGAATTTTCAGGAACAGCAATCTCTTCAAGATTCACTGGCAAAGCTCCAGGGTCAAGTTCATAAGATCCTGCTGGTACACCCATTCCTTCCTGACCAGTCATTTTGAAGGACGGAACCCTGTGAGAGAATCTAAATAATTCCTGTGGTGGAATTTGAAATGATTTGTTTTCTTCATTAATATTTCGAAGGAAGAGACTTACAAAACCTTTCAACTTAGCCATGTATGCAACATATACACCCTTACCTTCAACATAATCTGTCAAGATTTCAACAAACTCATATTCATACAGCTGATGAGATTTCACATCCATGTACCATTTAATATCCCAATTTTTAAAAAGGGCCCAAGTTTCTCCCTTTCTAGGATACACTTTAAAAGTATTACGGCTAATTTTTTCACATAAAACCAGATGAGAGAACATTAGATGATCTTCAGTGATGTCAGTGTCACCAAGTTTATATTTCCCACAAGCAACAGGCAATTCCTCATTTACCCAGTTGATTTCATCCTTGCAATCCGGATGTGATTCAAACCATATTATCTGCAGCTTGAATCCAGGAGACAAAACTTTTCTGATTAAAGCGTAGAATCTAGGCATGCCTTCTGCTGTATCATAAATACCCCATATCTGCCCAGCAGCAAAACATTCTTTATTCTTGCCCTTGAAAAAATCATTGAACTCTGCATCAGGATAGACATAAACATTTGGATGATTTTCTGCTCTGGAGGTTGAATCTGGAGAATGCTCTGAAGTTCCATCCATCTGTGTTGACCCTCCCACTGCATCTTTTCCCCTATCCGTCTTAGTTTCCTCATTTCTTTCAGAATGTAAGTGTTGTTTCTGTTTTACTTCTTTATGTTCAGCAGCTAAACCATTCTGATCATTCATTTTAGTTGTCTCACCATGACTTTCACCATCACCACGTGGTTTCAAGAAGCCATTATCATTGTTTTTCACATTCTCCTTGTAGGAAACTTGATGCTTTTGTCGTGTAGATCTGCGTGGATGCCCTTCTCTTCGAGATGAATGGTTTTCTACACCGGAATGACCATCCTTGCCAGCAACTATAACTTCTTCAGAATCATTGCTGCTCATAGTATCAGAACCTTCACTGGATTCTGCCACCTGCTTCCTCTTCCTCTTTCCATTTGGTTTTCCAGAGACATTACTAGGTCTTTTTTTATCATAAGGCCCCATATTGGACTTCTCAGCCTGTGAATTATCTTGAGATCCAGCACCCATCTTGAAAGCACCATGATTCAAACCATCTTTCTGCTGGTCAGAAGCTTGCTGAGTTGAATTAGTTGCTCGTGATGATGTACCTTGTACATTCACTTCATATGCAACAAAGGGCCTTTTGCAATTTTGACAGCGAAGAGATTTATTTAAAATTTCTTTGTAATACTGATACCTAACAGAACAAAATGGGCAGACCGTCCAAAAAGTAGGGCGCTCACCATTTTGCTGCTGCTGCACTGGCTGCCTAGATTGCTGCTGCTGCTGAGCATTTGAGCTTGATGAGTTGGGTCTAACATTGTTCTTCACTGTAGAATTAAAACGTGACATAGCAGGTTTGTTCGTTGGAACTCTACGCTTCATGTCAAAAAGAGAACGTTTTTCTCTGTCCAAAAGCACTCTTTGAGCTTCCCCAATCAACTTAAATGCAGCTTCTGCACCAGCAAAGTTGTTTTTGTCAGGATGAAGTTGGAGAGCAAACTTCCTATATTGCTTCTTAATTATTGCATCACCAGCTGTCTGTTCGACCTGAAGAATTTCATACCAATCCATCTCATTACCAAACAATTTCTGCTCAGCAGAGCAGTGCACATCACAAACAACAAGCATTTGAGCTATATTTTCAAGATCAGGGTACAGCTGCTGAGCCTTTAGAGCAATTTTGCGAGCCCCCACAAAATCCCTGTTTTCCATCTTCTTTTCAGCAATGTCCTTGGCCCTTAAGGCCTCTTCTTTATTGCAGTCCATCAAAGATCCAGATCAGAAAATCTTATAGTGGATGCTATGGCCAAGTGAGGCTACATTTAATCCAACATCCTACCAGTCCCCCAGTCGATATACAGCAGTCAATTTCAGATTCACCCTGCATATTTTTAATAACATGCAACAATTAGATCCTAAATCATTTACTTCAAGTCTTAAAAGAATGTAGGAATCATTGATATTCCAAACACATATCTAAAATGATAACAACAAAAGTATTGATGGTTTGGATCATTGAATCCATTATAACAACAGCAGTGCAATCACAACAAAAACCTATATCACAAATTGTACGTGATCACCTCTTGCTGTATGTGAATTTTTGTCGGACACAAAACAAGCAGAATATCTACAAAAATTAGAAATAAGTACAATAATGGAGGTGTACATAATACCAAAGCGAGAGATCAAAATGCTTCAATTCAACAACTACATCAAAAAGCAACCCAATAAGTGAAGACACTTTAAAATCTACTTTAGCATCATCACCAAATGAAAACATGCAAACGAACACATTCAAGTAAATGAGTAACACTAAAACTCAAAAACGAGAACATATTAAAATAAGAGACAAAAACCCTAATTATTTCGAGAAAAATATGAATGGAAAAACAAAATTGAAAAAGAAAAAAGAAAAGAAAAGAAAAAGTTGTCAAGTAAAAAAGTTTTTTTTTTAAAAAAAAAAAAAAAAAAAAACTGAAAGCTACCGTTACGATCAAGTAACGCGCATGAACCAAAACATAGTTTTCGTCTTCATGTCAGAACAATGCACTAAACAAATTGAACATGCAAAAAGTAAATGCAAAAGAAAATAGCGTAAAATTGGTAAAGCATTAACCAAAAAGGGATTGTGAAAGGTTAGGCGATGGAGTTGAACGGACCTTGGGAAGAAGGAAGGGAGGGAGAGGAAACGAAACGAACGTGCGATGAGTTCTCAGTTCTGAAAGTGACAGAGACAGACACCATCATAAATCTCATTCATATTCATTTCTTACAATGGTTGGGGGCCTTCAATTTCAATTTTTCGAGTCCAACCCATCTTAATTTTCAGTCCAACCCAACTCAGAAGTAGGATTGTGTATTTTTTCTATCAATAGGAATCAAAGATACATTTACAACTGATTTAGTGACTATTTGATTTTAACCTTAACCATTCATATGACTGTATGCAAATTAATTTCTTTCACTCTTGAATAAAATGACTTTCTCATTAAATGTATTCTCGAGTGAAATAGTTATAATTTAGAGAATTAAATGTAGTTATAATTGGTCAATTAAAAATAATAATCGATTATGTGGAATGTATCAGGTGAAAGGAGATTCTGTCCAAAAAAGTGAGAGAAGAAAATCTAAATCATATAAACACAATCATTTGATATCATTCCTGATTTTATCAATGTTTGGCTTATTAATAAAATGATATGCGCATTTTGCAGTAAAAAAATGAATGGTTAAGATTAAATCACAAAGTCGTGTTTTTAGCTCTTGTAACAAAAAAAAAAAAAATACAAAGTCAAGTAACTTTTTGAAATAATCATCTGATTATTAAATAACATTTAATTTTAATCATTCATGTAAAATTTATATAATTCAGATTTACTTTTCTTATAACTCTCGCCGTGAACACACCTCTCATTAATGCACCTTAACAATTATATTATTTGTTAAAAAGTTATTGTCTCATAAATAAATGTTATATGACAACATTTCATTCATTTTTTCTATGGAGATGTAATTTTTTTAATTAATAAAAATTTATAAACATGTTAATTAATGTAATTACAGCTATAAATATTTTCATAATTTAAGCATTCAAATTGTTAACACAATTATATATTCTTATTCAAATTAATTAATAACACCAATATATATATATATATATATATATACTTATTCAAACTTATAGTTGATTCAAATTAAGAAATATCACTAGAATTTATTTTAATTTCATAACAAGATTTATATAATTAGTTATTTAAATTACACATATACTCAATCATTTAATTTACAACCATGACATTTTTTTTTATATATTTGAGTCAAAACTCAAAAGCAGTACTCTCTATTATTGATTGAAATAATAAATTATGAGTGAGATTCTTTAAATAAAAGGTGACAATGAGACTCACAAAATTATGATTTCAAAAAATATTACCTAATACTAATAAAAGGTGTATTTTAAAATACGATATTGAAGAGTGTGTTGTTAGCACAGAATTAGCTGCTTTCATTCGCAGCCACGAGGGAAAGCCAGGGCTTGTGGTAGTTTATCGTTGAAAGAACTTCTAAATTAATCTCAGGTTTGCCGGCACCAAAGAAGAAAATAAAAATTGCATATCAAGTTATCTTTCCCATATGCTTCTCTAGTCTATAAAGGTCCTTCAATTTCAAAATTAATAGGCAATGTATATCTCATTTCCAATTCAAGAAAGTATAGTATCTTAGATATGTCAGCCATGTAGGGATATGCATTGTTTCCGGATACAAAAGAGGTAACCTCGTTTCTTATCTCAATCCAACTACTACCAGGCACTTTTTTCACCCCTTGATCCAGCATTGCCTTCCGGACCATCTCTGCTTCCCTCCACTTCCCACTTGCACAATACAAATTTGACAACAATACATAACCAACCTCCTTTTCAGGCTCCAAGTTCTTTAGATATTCTCCTACACTGCTCCCGGTTCCTAAATCTCCATGTGCATAGCATGCTCCTAGTAGAACCTCGCATGAATTGGTCCTAGTTATGCTTGTCTTTGAATACTTCTCAGCTAAACTTCTTGCTTCTGCCACGTATCCACCGCGACCAAGCATATCCACCATGCATGCCACATGGTCCATTCCATGGGATAGTCCAAATTCCAAACACATTGATTGAAAGAACGCAAAGCCCTCACTTATAAGCCCCAAGTGGCTGCAAGTCATTAAGAGCCCTGTGAAGGTTACTTCATCAGGTTTCACACCAGATGCCACCATTTCTCTGTACAAGCATATAGCCTCATTAGCCCGCCCGTGCAGTCCAAATGCAAACAACATTGAATTCCAAGAAATCAGATCCTTGTCAAGAATGTCATGAAATGCAAGCCGTGAACCCTTTATATCCCCACATTTTGCATACATATTAACCAAACTATTGCCAACATACAAATATTTGTCTAAACCATGACGAATGATGCAACCATGGACCATTCTTCCATGAACCAGTATCGCTAAGCTAGCACAAGCATGAAGGACTGCTCCGGCTACTAAATCATCAAGCTGGACAGAGTTTCTTGTCAAGTCTAAGAACATACTTAGAGCTAGCTCTCCATTTCCATTTCTCGTATACCCTGCAATCATAGAAGTCCAAGAAACAACATTTCTCTCAGGAGCTTTCTGGAAAGCAAGAAAAGCTTTCTGGGTATCCCCCAATTTCATATGAGCATCAATGATGGCATTCCAAGACACTTGATTAAAACATCCAAAGGAGTTAAACACCTTCATGGCATCATCTTGACATTCTAATTTAGCATAAAAGCTTAACATCGAGTTCTTTACTTCCATAGCAGAGCTCCAACCAGATTTTATCACAAAACCATGCACCATGCATCCGTATAACATCTCCATTGACACAGCACAAGCGTTCATGAGAGCACTGAAAGTCCACTGGTCTGGCTGACACAAACTCCCACACATCTCTTTAAATAAATGCAAGCACGCTTCAACTTCGCCGTGACGAGCATGGCCCGCAATCATTATATTCCAAGCAATCACAACCCTTTCAGGCATGCTACGAAACAGTTCAAGGGCCACGCCTGACCGGCAAGAGTTTGCATAAGCAAACAGAAGTGAACACCATGTCACTTCATTGCTATCACTCATCTCATCAAACACTTTTCTTGCATCATCAGGAAGCAAACACTTGCCATACAGATCAATGAGCGAGTTAGCCACAGGAAGAGACGACAGGTAGCCTGAAGCAACAACCAAAGCGTGTAGGGTTGCTCCAAAACGAACATGGGATGCACCAGCGCAAGCGCATGCATTTAAGGCTGCAGAGAATGAGAAGTTGTCGGGTTTGGAATGGGAGATTCTCATGCAACCAAAGAGACTAAGACTCTGTTGGTAAAGTCCCACGTGGGAATAGGCGGTTAGCATGGCGTTCCAAGCAACAGAGTCTTTGTGGGGTATTTCATCGAACAGTTTGCGAGCATTAGAGATTTGACCTGAACGTGCGAGCGCTACAATCTTAGACGTAGTACGGAACAAATAAGACCGCATGCCATTCATTCATTCAGGTAGTGATAAGCTTTCGAAGCAGCTATGCCACAACTGACTATTGCTCACGTTACCTGCAAACACCAAAACGACTTGTCGTTTATGAGACCAACCTAATATAGAGCAGGTGGCAATTCCAACGTTTTACATAGCTAGCTGAAACCGTGAAACGTATGAGAGAAATGCCCAACGAATAAATAAATAATAAATACTCTAACAGTGTAAAATTATATTATCATCCAATCTCAACGATCATATATGATAAAATTTGTCTTTCTTCAACCTGGACTAATGATTTGCATATTGCAATACCATGTTCATGGTCTTGGGTTCGAGACATAACAGATTCAAAGCCAAACCAAAAGTATATATAATAAGATTTATGGTAATTATTTTTATTTTTTATTTTTTATTATACCTAGCATAAATTCACATAAAAAGTGAGTTTTAGTTGATAATATAAAAAAATTTACATTAACCTTATATGTCAATGAAACTCTTTAAAAAGTAGAATGAGATTTAAGTTATTTGGTGAAGAGTAATGCTACATTCATTTTAAAACAAATTTTTTGGTCTTATTACTAAATCAAATCAAATAAAGAAAATTATTGATTAAATAATATTTTCACCAATTATAATTTTTTTAAAAGTAATTGCAAATAAACACCCCAAAAAACTGAATAAGAAAACAAAAAAAATAAAAGTATTCAATAAAAATTATTGATTAGATTAAAAATACACAAAATTTTTTTTAAGTATTTAAAGTTATACAAGATTGTTAAAAATATACTGATT
>PYAF01002406.1:741211-753279 GCA_007407185.1 Glycine tomentella
AACACCTACACCAGCAAGCTCATCCACAAATCCTTTAATTTTTCTCAGATACTCATCCATAGACCTGTCAGAAAGTGATACTGCACGCATGGCAGTTCTCAATTGTCTAGCCCTGGATTTAGTATGAAGACTGAAGTGTTCATGGATCTTTTCCCAGACTTGATAGGAATGAGTGGATCCAAGAACTCGAGAAAGAACAAATTTGGAAAGTGTAGATTGAAGCCAAACAAGTAAGGTTTGGTCCTGTACTTCCCAAGCCTCATATTGAGGATTGACTCGATCAGCAATATTGTCTTCCTTAGTCAGATATCTCGAAGGAATTACCGGATTAACAACAAAACTTTGAAGCTTATGAGCTTTCAACACAGGTTCCACATGTTGACGCCAATGGAGATAGTTGGAATCATCAAGCTTTTCAGAAATCGTAGTTGGAAAGAAATGTGAACCCAAACCTGACGGAGCGGAAGCGGAAGCCATAGAAAAACAAGCAACATAAACAGAACCACAAGTAAGGAAAAACCAGAGGCAACGAACACAACTGAGCCAAACAGCAGCAAAACGTGATTCTGGACAGCAAAACAACTAAAATCAACAGCAAACTGCACAGACAGCTGCGAAAAGAGAAGTCCAAGCCCAATCGAGACCAAAAACAAGCCAAAGAATGAACAGGAACATTCACGATGCAGGTTTTGCCGCGAACAGAAGGAAAACGATGTTGAACAATAACGAACAGCAAAAAGTGCCGAAACCAACACAGAAACAGCCGAAAAGGAAAACCCTAGCAAGAACAGGATCAATCGGAGGCTCTCAAGTGAACAGGAGCACCGCGATAAAAAAGGAATCGCGAAGTGAACAGTAACACGCATGAACAGTGACACTATTATGAAGGAAGTGCAATCCAAGCAGAAACAGAATGGAATGAAGGATCAAAATGCACTGCGCCATCAGTGCAAAAATTTTGCTCTTGATACCATGTAAGAGACACTAAACGAGAGAAAGAGAGAGAGAGAGATGAACAGTAACGAACTTCTTTTATTTAGAAAGAATGAATGAATCAGTTACAAAACTGTGCATGTGAGGTATTTATAACCTCTCACCACTAAGTAGATGAAAACTGACAGCTGTGCATTGCAGCTTCAGTGAACATACAGGTGTGCAAAATAAAAGGCTAACTACTAACTACAGCCTTGCTAATTACTAACTACAGCTTATTTACAAAAAAGTGCTGTTAGCAAAAGCTAACAGCACTTACATGCTCTAATACTGATCAATTCCCTTTCTACCCCTCAGCATGCCAGCCATGCACTAATTGATCTTGGGCCTACAGGAATACACGTTAAATGGCTTGTCCCATTTGGACTTAGGCTTAACAACAGGGTTCCTATCAAAAACATTCATGTTGCTTTAATGTAGCATATATATAATTATATGAACAAAATTCCCACCCATGACAAACCACAATTCAAAGGGAAAAGTACTAACCGTTTCAAACCGAAGAACAAGAACATCCCTCTTTTGACCAATTCTATGAGCCCTTGCTTGAGCTTGCAGATCAACCTGAAAATATTCCAACAAATGAAAATATCATAATAATTAGCCACAAAAGCAAACAATTTTATTTAGAAAATCATATAAAAGAAATTTCATTGCCTGTGGATTCCAATCAGTGTCAAATAAGATCACTGTGTCAGCAGCTTGAAGATTCACTCCAACGCCACCAGCTCGAATGCTTTTTTTGACAATAGATGAATGTCAGCAATAAAATGATAATACAACTTCAAGATTATCAAGTATACAATATTGAACTAGGCCTGACTTGCTAAGTACTTCAGATTATATCTAAATATCATGAAAAAAGATGTGGGGGAAGAATCACCAAACAAGTTTCAAAACTGTTAAGATATGATATGATAGAGATTTAAGAGATAGGTCAACCTTCCAACAAAAACCAACTTCCTCCAAACAATTACAAGAAGTATTTCCAACTTATATCCATTTATGTGCAAGAAATATTTCCAACTTATATCCATTTATGTGGAAGTTTTCAATCACAGGAAGACACTTGACAACTTCAATCCAATTATTCCCAACTTACAGCAGTGAAATGGCTTTCATCAAGAGATATCTAGAAGAGAAATCAAAGTAAGTCTTAAAATTTGGGCTTAGGGCCTTACTCAACCCCACAAAACTGGCTTGTAAGGCAAGGATTGCTCAAGCTTTATAAAGCTCTATTTAAGCAAATATCTTTAGGCAATGTGGGACTAAATGCACTCCCTGGAAGCTGCAATTAAGGCAGCACCCAAAGAGTCAGCAATTAAGCCGGGCTAGGGATGACCGCAATTACTGTGGCTTTTCAACAATAAGCACACAGAAATCTTGAAAATACTACATTAGGGTGCAGGAGCAGAATTGCAATTATCATAACATCAATTATATTAGTTACCACTTATCAACAGTTCAACACTAGGAACTTTTGTTAATTGAAAATCCCTAAGTATTCAGTTTTGACTACAGGTGCAACTCAACAATTTTCCAGATTTCAGATTTAGAAAGGCAATGCACACCCAGTTGTTGATGTTTCTGATACTCTTCAACTCATTGTTTTCATGAATTTCCAGCAGATCAGCTTCAGTTTTTAGACAAGAGTACTCGCATCAATCTTCTATCAGGTCTTTTTTTTGGGGGCGGGCGGGGGGGATCAATTACATCCTAAATGAGTCAGTTTCTATAAGTTTTGAATAGAAAATGTCTAAGGGGTATTTGGTTTACCCCCCATAACAGCTAGCTTTTAAGGGAGGGTTCGCCAAGTGGGCGTTTATCATTTACTAGCAGTCGCACACAATGATTCATGGGTTCTGTGTAGAAAAGAATGGTGGTTGGAGCTGGTGTGGATGGAAGCTTGTTGGGGGTATGGTTGGTTCCGACGAGGACTGGCAGTGGGAATCAATGAGGTAGAGGTGCAGTGCAATTGGGAACATCAGTGTTTACAATGGCAAAGTCGGGGCCGACTACTTTGTTTCTAATTCGATGGTGAGTCAATAGTTTTGAAGGCGAGGAGTAGGAGATGACATTGATGCTTTAAATTCAGTGGCAAGTTGGGCTTTGATGGTTTGAATAATGGGCAGTGTAACAACGGGAGAGGTTGTGATTCAAAGAAGACGACACGGGACAGTGGTGCTTCCAATTTGGCAACAAAGTCTGTGGCTACAGTGACTGTAACAAGGTATTGGCTGATGGGTTGGGTTCAAGTGCCAAGATGGTTCTCAAACCAGGAAATGAAAATAGAAAAAAAGATGATCATTCTCTAAATCATGAAAAATTGAAAATGAAAAAATAGAAAACATTTTCTCAAACCAAACAGACCATAAAATTTATTATGTAATGCCAATTATAAAATATAGATTAAAATTTGGACCAGGGTCCCCTGGTTTGCCAAACAAAGGTCTATATATATGTCAATAGGAGGGATTCAGCCAAATTTCCTGGAAACCCCCCACCCAAAAAAAAACTTTTTTCCCACAATTCAATGTTTAATTGACTGAAATTAAAATTACCTGAGCAAGAAAATAAAATATGGGGAACCGGGTTGGTTAAATAGTTCAATCAGAGCACCACGATCACCTCCTGATGTATGCCCATCCAACCGGAGATAGCGATACTGTTTTGAAGTTAAGTATTCCTCCATAACATCCAAAAGCCTAGTCATTGTTGAAAAGAAAAGAACCTGAAAAGGCATAGACAGTAGTATGTCAGACATTAAAAGTTAAATTTCCAAAATAAAGCATTAACAAGAAGGTACTCATTAAATAAAGAACCAATTTAGTTTCATACATTTAGCAAAGGGAAAATGAATGTCAAACACATGCATGCATGGTAAATAAGTTTACAAAAATATCTTCAGAGTTATAACAAGGTTTAATTACTATTTTGGGCCTCTAATTTATTTTTAGGTTCACTTTGGTCCTCTTAATATTAAAAGCTTCAATTTAAAAGGATTTCAGAAATGAAAGAAGAGAAAACCACAAACTTCAGAAATGGAGTTCTGATATTAACTAACTCAACTGAAAACAGTTACATCTCTAGTATTTATACTAGAGTTAGACAGCTGTTACAACTAACATTAGTAACTGTCAACTAACCTTAAGTTAGTTGAGTTAACTAACACAACTAACCAACAGTAGTTAAAAAACAGAAAAGGAGTAAGTCTACTCTTCTATTTTAATACAATTGGACATTGTAATTTTAAAAAATGATTCAATTAGGTCACTTTACTTTTAAAATGATCAATTAGGTCCTTTATTTTTTAAAATGGGTTCAATTTGGTCTCATTTTTCTTCCAGCTGTTTCAAAAAAAAAACTAAAATATGACTAAATTTGGTTTTAAATGGAACCAAATTGAATCCATTTCTAAAAAGTAAGGGACCTAATTTCAACTTTTAAAATAAAAGGACCTAATAACTGAACCATTTTTAATAATTACAGGACCTAATTGAACATTTAAATAATAAAATGACCAAATTGAACCTAAAAAATAAATTAGAGGACCAAAATTGTAATAAAACCTTATAACAACTCATGTCAATACTGACACGAAATAAGTCAAATGTAGTCATCCAGAGAAAACTTTATAGAATATTTCATACCCGATGATCTGTCGCCTTCAGTTTTGGTAATAAACGGTCCAACATCTCAAGCTTCCCACAAAGTCTAATAATTGGTGGCAGATAATGTTTAGGTATGAAGTTATCCACCTGCAGAAAAAAAGTAAAATTGTAGCATAGCCTAAAGTCAAGAATAAAAATATATACAAAATTATATAAAACTTTGACTGCTTGCTGAAGTAGTCAAATAAACAGTTGACTACATCAGACAGATAAAATGCCCATTTTGGAAGTGAAAGTTACGGACTCTGCAAAGAAATTTAATTACTTTCTGGCTGCATCATTGAAGTTGTAAAGTGATTAAAAAAAAACTATAGACAAACCTTACATTGTAAACTGGATCCACAAACATACAATATGGAGAAGACAGAAGAGAAATAAACATAAAGTTAATGTGGTTCAACCTACAGCAAACTATTGGCCAATGTTTACACAATTCACTATGATCATTGAACATTAGTCACTGCTCAACACACAAACCCTAATGCTAATTCCAAGACACATTAATCATCACTCTTGCTGGGCTTTTTGCTCACTCTACAAGTCTCCATTTCATACATACAACCCTACACTTCCACCACAAATCTCCTAGAAAATTCCTTAACAAGTCACAACAGAATTCCTGGTTGAGTCTCATGTCAGGAAAACCCATAATAAAAGACAAACTACTTTACAGTTTATAAGTTATACCACCATGTATGACTCTTTAGGATCTTTCTTTGTCAGCTATTGCATATTTAGAAAATGATCCCGTGATGATGCTTCATAATCTATATAATAGAACATATCATTTTTCAATCTCAGTTTCACATAAGAAAGGTATTGCACCGTAATTTAAATCTCCTAAAATGCATTTTCTGAGTGAGTAGCAGTTAAAGTCACTAACAAAATGCATTCATTCAGAATAGAACCATTCATAAGATTGGAATATACCTCCTCTGCATGAAGCTGGCTGAGATATGGATGATTGCATATATTACGAAGCTCCATGACAGAGTTGTGTACTGTTCGAGCCTAAAAATTATAAATTTCAATTAGACCAGCAGAGTTAGTACATGTATGTATACTATGCAGGGAAGCTACTTTATCAAAAATGAAAATAGAGGGAAATAAATTCTTAGTCCAGTATCAAAAGGTCAAGAAACATCATTCAACACAGAATAAAGTACTAGAAAAGATACCTTTGAATTGCCAATAGAACCAAGATTTTCTTCCACCCTCTTCATCAAAAGTTTTTGATATGATGAAGCCTCACATCTTATTAGTCTCTCAATCTTCTCAGGCAGCTCATTTTCAACCTAAAATAAATTGATAACGCAAGAACAGTAACACGATGATTTCAGAAGCTACTATATCTTTAAGGCAGACAAGCTAGGGGACTAATTGGTTTAAGAAAATGTTTTCTAATTTTACTTTTAATTACAAAACCTTGTGTATTAGCCTATGAAGCACGGACACGGGAAAACACCGGGAGAATCGCGTCGGACACGACCCGACACGCGCCGACACGGTCTTTGCATCGCGCAACTGGCTTGTTTTGTTTCTTCTTTTTCGCTCCTTCAAGACTGCTGGAGTGCTGCTGCTCTGCTCTCTTCAAGCTCGCTGGAGTGCTGGTCTGTTCCCTTCTCGTTCGCGCCTCCTCTCCGCCATTCACGTCACCGGTGCCTCTCTTCTCTCCTCCACCGTTCGCGCGCCTTCTCTCCCTCTCTTCTCTCCGCCGTTCGCGCTCTTCTCTCCCTCTCTTCTCTCCGCCGTTCGCGCTCTTCTCTTCCTCTCTTCTCTCCGCCGTTCGCACCTCACACACATAAGGTAAGTGGTGGTCTGTGCCTCTGTGGTTCTTTTTAATTGTTTATTAGTTAATACTTAGACTTTTTAGGTTTTTTTATTAAAAAAAATATTTGATGTAAACTGCAGTATTTTTTAATAGCTTGCGACCTTGTGTATGGCCTGTGTTATTTGAACCCCCAATTTTTTCTATGAACCCCCAATTTGTTTGATATATTTATTTCACTGTGAATCTTGTGCTTTTTTTTTTAGACTGAACCAGTGAACTAAGCATGATGGGTTGTGCTTTGTTTTTTTTTTTTTATATTTTTAACATTGAATATTCTATTTTGAAGATTGAAATGCAGCCTCTATGAATTGTTTTTGGGTTACATTGATGGGTATTATTAGTTTAGTATAATTTTTTTTAAATAATTGAATATTAAATGAAATATAAACTATATAAATTAAAAATATTATTTAATATTAAAACGTGTCGAAATTCATAATTTTTTAAGATTGACGTGTCGGAGAATCGAGTTGTGTCATGTCGCGTGTCGGTGTCGGTGTCGGTGCTACTTATTAGCTAATATATGCTTTAATAAGCTTAAAGTTGAGTATTAAAAACCTTGTGTTTCAGCCTCCTAAGTACAAATGGTCTCAAAACTTGGTGCAGACGATTTATAATCAAGAGATTCTCCTCCTCGGACAATAAAGCCTATTTATAGATAGAAAATAACACAATAAGTACATAAAAATCAATGAGGCTTAAATTAGAACTCAAGACTACATAAACTTAATAGATATAAATAGAAATGATCTAAAACTTACTTCATCAGGTGAGCTATCTCCAGCACTCTCAAATGGCTTGTTAAACCATTGAGAGAAATCCTCCGATGAATTGAATATGTTTGGTAACAAGAAATTAAGTAGTGCCCATAGCTCTTCAAGATTATTCTGCATATAAAAATAAATTATAAAATAATGAAACCAGCAACAGCAAGCATATAACATTCATGTTATAAAAATAAGGGCAAAAGTGAAACAAAGGATATAGCATGAGCCTCCAATAAGGGTCGAGAAAAAACTCAGTTGATCCCAAGAAAAAAGCATATGTATATATTTGAAAAACTGAAGGGCAAAAAGAAGGAAAAACCTGTAAAGGTGTTCCAGTTAACAGCAATCTGTGAGAGCTCTGATAGTGTTTCAAGTCAGCATTCAACTTGCAAGAAGCATTCTTTATACGGTGGCCTTCATCAATTATTATATAATGCCAATGTATTTTGCTCAGCTTTGGTCTATCATGCTTATTCATCAAATATTCATAAGTAGTCAAAAGAACATTGAATTTCTGGTGAACAATCCTTTCCCTAAAATATGAAAGAACTGATAAGGAACACACCAAGACACAATCATCAATAGATGAAGGGTTCTAAAGTCCAATTACTTGAATAGCCGACGCCTCTCCTCTGGTGGACCAGCATAGACAATTTTATGAACACCAGGAGCCCAAAAGTTTATTTCCGAGTCCCAACCAGGTAGAACTGAAGAGGGCACAACCACGAGAAATGGTCCTCTATCATTTTTTGCCTCCATCAGATAGCAAATTAAAGAAATAACCTAAAAAAAGGGGCATTAGGATTGTATAGATAGAAAAGTTCTTCTGATCTTTTTATTGCAAAATATGGTCCATGATCTTCAGCATGTATATATTTACTGTAATGATCGTAAAATCCCAAAAAAGCACAAATTATTCAGAAGGGATAAAAACAGCAAATAACAGACTACCAGAAATGCTAATTAAAAACGACAAAATGGAACTGAATAGGAATTTAACTGAGTATACTAAGTTCCTCGGATCACAAAAATTGAATACCTGTACTGTTTTACCCAGTCCCATTTCATCAGCAAGAATTCCATTCAAATGATTGTTGTATAGGGAAACCAGCCACCTCAGGCCATTCATTTGATATCTAAGTACAAAAATTGCAATCAGACAGAATATAAGTCCTTAGATTGAAAATAATAGAGAATGACAGTCCAAAGTCCTTTCGTGACAAACAAGATTTAAGAAAACTGGCAAAAAGAATGTAAAGTGAGAAGAATAAAATCCCCATGGAGACAAAGAAGATGCATAATTTAAAAAAAAAAACAAAAAAAAAAACCACAACTCAACTAAATGCAATAAAAAAAAAACTTGGATCTCATCGCAAGACACAAGCATATGTCATATGTGCCAACTAAATAACATGCATTATAAAAAGGCAAATATTTGACTTACTCCCTCAATTTCCCGCCTTGCAAACTAGATGGCTGCTCTGCAATGCTCTCCTTTATACTGCAGGGGGGGAAATCATAGAATGAAGCAGAAGGACTACTCAACGCAGTAGAAATTTCATATACATATTTATAGATTAATGGAACCAATGCATCATGAACACTTTTGATCCTTCGAAACTAAACTAAACCAGCAAATTGCCCAGTATCCTATGCTGTTTTCCTTTCATTAATGTATAAGATAAGCAATTTATAGTACCAAGAAACCTTTTTTAAAGAGTACATAAGTGCAGAACTAATACCTGTGAGCCATCTTGTAATACTTTTCATTGCTTTCCATATAATGCTGTAAAAAAATGGAACAAATAAGTCACACACTGAACAATTTAAGATTTAAACATAAAAAAGAGATACATGAAGAGAACTTGCCTTTGCCTGATCACTTTCATCCACATTTTCTGTTTCACTATTCTCAAGAAAACTGACATTTCCTGTCTCATCAACATCCTGCCCAAAACGTCCTGCTGCAGTCTTTGCTTCCTGTAGCTTGGACCCAAGCTTTTGAAGATACTTCTCGGTCTCTTTAAGTAGTTGCTTTACACGATCTGATTTTGCATCCTAATGTACCATTGAAAATTGCATTAAGCATGCAATACATCACATCCCTGTATCTATTTATATCAAATAAGAAAATAAACCTACCTGCACCATTCGAAGATAGCCCTCCACATCATTTATTTTCAGTAAATTAATCTTTTCACGTTGGATTCTATCAATCTTCTCACGATGAATACGTTCTTTTCTCTTATGGAACTCCTTCACATATCTATTGAAACCCTTCCACCGTTCCCTCTTGATTTTGAATACATCATCAAGTTTTTCCCTAGATTTCAAGGAATAGTGCACATGTTCGAGAAAAGGATTAAGGAGAACACTGATTCATAGTTATCTACTACAATACATTGGAAAAATTAAGAGGTAGAAAAGGAAAGTAGAAATAGACCGAAAGAGCACATACTTGTGAACCTCTATTTCACTGAAAAACTCCTTCTGCCTCTCACGAATCCGCTTTTGACGCTCTTCCTTCATTTTCAGCTCAAACCTTTCAAGTTGTTTGACCCTCCTACCATGCCTATGTTTCTTAATTGATTTTAAATGTTCCATCTCGGTTGCAATTGGTTTGAAAAAATCATTCAGAAAATCACTGGCCACAAAGGGAGAGTATAGTGTCAAACTGATAAAAACTACATATCTCATTGTCCAGAGGTTCCTCGCTATGCGAAGGTAAGAGAGAGGGATATTGTACGCAACCCTTGCATATGCCAAGAGGCTGTTTCCGGATTTGAACCCATGACCAACAAGTCACCAAGACACAACTTTACCGTTGTGTCAGGGCTCACCCTCACTGTCAAACTGATAATTGAAGAAAATAGCAAATTTATTCACACAAGAGAAGAAATTACCTCCGGAGACGACGTTGGAGCTCTAATAGTTGAAGTTTTTTCAACTCTATGACACTTTTGGTTTTAGCAGAAATATCTTCAGAGGAGCTCACATTTTCCTTCAATAACATGGAATGATGAAATGAAGCACAGGCAATGATTTTTATGCAGTGTGTAGCCATTACCAGTAACACATTGTGTATGTGTGGGGTGCAAAAATAATTGGAATGTGCAAGGAGAACATAGTATGCACTAAACTAGAAAAAGAGGTAGTCAAAAAAAAGACAAACCTTCAACTTGAAAAAACTTGTAGCCATTCTTTGCTTAGTTTTCTGCTGTTTTAGCACCCAATTTTGCTCAACTAGAAGCCTCTTTTTCTGCTGATCCATGATCCATCTCTCTGACATTGTACATTTTGGAGAAGGCGGCAAATCAGCTGATACCAACCTCTCATTCCCATCTTGCTCTGTAGCAAAAGAGATGCCATGCTTTGATGCATTATCAAGTGGAACTGTTTTGAAGCCATCTGAGAGTAATCACAATTAATATTCAGAAAGCCATAAATTATTGACCCTTGAAATAATGCAGAAAATATAAGCTTTAAAGTAACTGATTGCAATAGCATGGTTTCATTGAGTATGGCTTTCACCTGTAGAAACGTGTTTTATCATCACATTCCCATCCTTCATCATGGTTGCTCCATGAGGATCACTGTCTGTCCCTGGAACAGGTTTCCATTGCTCTTTTAAAGAAAAAGACGTCTGATTAACAGAATTGTGATTCCGTGAACCACAATTGTTACCAACATTTTGAAACTGACAAGGAATATTCTCTCTTCTTTCTATAGGCAACTCATGCCGAATAGTAGAGACCTGTGGAGGTCCCTTTGAAGCCTCATTAGCACCAGCAAAACCAGCCCAGTTATTTGGGCCAACAACAGAAGATTGGTTAGATCTTCGAACCTGCATATTACTGGTGTCAACATCATCCAAATGATTATTACCAACTACAGCACCCCTTGTACTTGAAGAATCTTGCTGCTGACATGAAGTGGCAGAGGAAGCTTGAGCAGCCACTCTTTCTTGAATTCGTCTTTCAACCTCTCCTCTTTTTGTGACATGTAGGTTACCTTTGTCCTCCAACGTTCTTGGGCTCTCAGTTCCCTTTGACAAAGAGTCAGCCTCCACAGTTTTGCCAGCTGAAGAGGACCCCAAAGGGTTTTTATCTGTCTGTCTGACATTGCTGGGACCTCCAAATGGCATCATGACCCCAGATGAGATACCTGGTTCATTAAAAGATTGTGATTTTCCTTTCTGGTCAAGTAGATCTTTGCGAGAACCATCTGTATTACCATCACATTGCTCATAAGTTAGTCAATGAAGATCTTTAATATGTTAAATAAGATAAATATAAAAATCAGTCACCTTCTCTAGAAAAGGCAGTTCCAAGGGCAATTTCAAGATGCAGTTTCTTCGGTGCTAGACCATTTCTGCACATTGAACAACAAAGTTTCACATCAAAAATATTATTCAGTCATTTTTTTCAAATCCAAAAGGTAATAGCAGTACTGTCTACCTAAATGCTAGGAAAACAAGGCACTGAGCTCGAAGCTGTTTTAACTGTTGTTCCTTGAAAGGCATGGCAGGTTTTCCTGTGTCTCTAGCAGGAACACCTTGTCTAAGCATAGTTATTTCTGAGCCACTATTTTGCCTGCCAACCTGTCAATCAGTGTTGTCAAGATCGCGCGCCAACTCGTGGAATCGCACGATCCTGCGATTTTTCCGGCGGCCGGCGATCCAGATCGTGAGTAGGATCGGGAGGGAGCAGGATCGGAGTGGGATCGCGATTTTGCTCGTAAAATCGTAGGATCTCCGATCCGATCCGATCCCATGTCGTGCTTGTTTAAAAGGCTCTGTTCTAGGGT